>CAIGQQ010011173.1:10817325-10845966 GCA_903798035.1 Danio albolineatus | reverse complement strand
TGCATATATTATTATACATTTGAAAAATCTGATTATTATTGTTTATATGAATATATTCTACAAATGACCAGATATTGACTGTAATTTGAACAAAGTATTAATACTTTTTGACAAATAAATATTGAGTATGTACACTGAAAATTCTGAATTGGTTACTGGTTATAATTTAAATGATTCTGAATATTACATTAAATTGATAATACTAATGCATTTAATATGAAACAGTATGATTAATAATACTAATACTTTAAATTAATCAACATTATACTAATATCTGTACAGAATTATTTTACATTTTGATTACTGATATTAATAAATAGTAGTAACATAAATGTAAGAATTAAGTATTTCCAGATAATATTCATTATAAATGGACAAGTTTGATAATGAGACATATATCATTATCTATGAATGTTATTGAACAGTGATTATATTATCAATATTGTGATTAATGTTAGTCACTGATTATACTTAAAAATATTCAGAACATTATTTGTTATACATCGATAATAATCAGAGTCAGAATTTTATTAAACATTATCTATTGAATATTCATAATATAATTTGACTATAATATATAATACAATTTGATTCATTGATTATATGAGTAGTCCGAGAATTATAAGACATTATTAGTATTGGATTATTTGAATAGTAGGCTTATTAAAAATCTCAATTATTCAATTAAAATGTATCAAATGACTATTATAAAAGATTTTCAACAATTTAAATATTCAGATTAGGGGTTGATCATTAAAATACGACCTTTGGACTCCGGTTACTTTCTGTGTATTATCCAGCCTCTACAAATGTTTCCATTCCGACATGTCCTGCATATCTACCCAACACCCTATGACCTTCACAAAGAGGTTATTGTTTTCAGTGTTTGAATGTCGCCACAGCCTGCACTGGAGAATCCAATAAACAAACACACAGATATAATCTTTTTTTATCTTTATAAGCGTTTTTTTTTTTCATACATTTTTAACACACACACTAAACTTTAAATCTTCTAATCCTTTCTTTTTGACACATCAGAATCAAACATTTGAACTGAGGGGATTTTGGGAATCTCTCTTTTTATTACTTAAAAATTCATAAAATACTGCAAACAGTCGGAAAATAGAAATTCTGTATTTTTTGTTGAATAAAATGTTCTACATAAGCAAGCAAATTATAATAATAATAATAATTCCTTACATTTATATAGAGCTTTTCTACACACTCAAAGCACTTTACACAATTGTGGGGGCGGGGGAGTTGGGGGGAATCTCCTCATCCTCCACCAGTGTGCAGCATCCACCTGGATGACGCAGCTGCAGCCATATTGCGCCAGACTGCACACCACACACCACCTGATTGGTGGCGAAGAGACAGAGTGATGAAGCTAATTATGGTATGGGGATGTTAGGAGGCCATGATGGACTGAGGCCAGTGGGCAGATCTGGCCAGGATGGCGTGGTTAAACCCCTACTCTTTTTCGAAGAACATCCTGGAATTTTTAATGACCACAGAGAGTCAGGACCTCGGTTTAACGTCTAATCCGAAAGACGGCGCTCACTGAGCAGTATAGAGTCCCCTTCACTATACTGGGGTGTTAGGACCCACACAAACTGCAGGTGTAACGCCCCCTGTTGGCCTCACTAACACCGCTTCCGGGAGCAACCTAGCTTTCCCATGTGGTCTCCCATCCAGGTACTGACCTCGGCATTTCTGTGTGGAGTTTGCATGTTCGGCGTGAGTTTCCTCCGGGTGCTCTTGTTTCCCCCAGTCATAAGACATGCGCTAGAGGTAAATTTGATTAACTAAATTGGCCGTAGTGTATTATGAGTGTGTGTGTGAATGTGAGAGTGTATGGGTGTTTCCCAGTGCTGGGTTTGCGGCTGCAAGGGCATTCACTGCGTAAAACATGTGCTGAAATGGTTAGCAGTTCATCCCGCTGGGGCGACCCCTAATAAATAAGGGAGTAAGCCGAAGGAGAATTAATGAATGAATATATATATACACAATACAGATATGCATAAAACTGTAAATTATGCTGTTAGTGCTGCTTTTTACGACTCAAAATATGACACAAGTTGCTAAAGTGCGACAAATTGGATATTTAGATATAACACTACAAGTAACTAAAAAGCCTAAAATCCCAAATCTGACATTTGCATGAATCGAATAGCTTCTCCCCTTAAAACTAAATATGATTTGTATTGCATTTGATTTTTTTCCTCCCAAATTAATGAACCATTTCCATTTATCCAGCTTATCATGGCTCTAAAGGAAGGCTCGCTCATCTCTCATACTTGAGGACTGAAGCTTCCGCTGCCTGCTTGGTGATTCAGCTGAACGTGTGATTATTTTGTCGCTGGGTTGAAGATCTAATAATAGTCCTGGAGAAAAGTGGAGATCCCCTTTGTTCTGCTCCCTGTAGAGCGCAGGAACGTGTGGCGGTGTGTGTGTGTGTGTGGAAAAAAAAAAAAAAAAAAAAAAAAAGACGACGACGTGAAACTGAAATCGGTAGGGAGAGGTTGATGACGACATGGTGAATAAGCGTCATTATAAATCCATGATGATGACGTGACTGGGGAAGAATCATTTAACCTTGGGTATTTATTAAGAGCTGATCAATAGAGAAACGAGGACTCAGATTGACCTCTGTATATGGTTTATATATATTCATCATGGCTTTGTTTAGTGCATCGAGCTGCGGTGCTCAATGTGGTTGTATGATTAATATTAATGAGAGCATTGGTTTACGCTTGTGTACTTAAAGGCATTTTTCCAGTATGGTAATATTGACCTTATTCTGCATTGCGGAAGTGAGCTCTTTTCTGCGATTGTTTTAGAACTTCCGTTTCATTTGCCTATGGGGAAATGACTAATAATAATATACGGCAGCAAACAGTCAGAAATACCTGCTCTAAAAATAATTGGTTTATGACAGCATACATAAAAAGAAAGATTATATATTAGTAAAATATACATTTGAATGAGATCGGAAGTCTTGAGCCAGCATGTATGGGAAAGAACAAGGTCAATACTGTTGCTCAGAAAAATTCCTCAGTATTCCTCAACATTTTTATTTTGTTTTAGCATCCTGATTTTACAAAATGTAGGATTGTATTTATAGGTGTGAACCTACAGTGGTCTCACAGTTTGGTTAAGATTATCATGCCATCGATTCGGTACAATTCGATATCTCGGTGCATTGACGATGCTTTCCATACACAATTTGATATTTTACTTCACAGCACAACAATTATTGTATTAAAATGTATAACTATATTCATATTTATATATTATTTGTGATACAATTTTGTACTTGTACAAGTATTCAGATATATGAACTGTACCTATAAAAACTCAAGTACATCCACAGAACAAAATGAGCATTTATAGCTAATAATCAAATGTAAATATCCTGCTCGCTTTCTGAGACTTGTCTAGCGAGTTCTTACATCCTATGATTGGTCACGCGCTCAACAGAAAGGGCTGCGATTGGCTTTAACGCTCTGGCGCTGTTCACCGATGAGTGACACTAGCTATGTTTCCATCCACCTATTTTTATGCGCATTTTACATATGCGCATAAAAAAGCGATTGATGGAAACGCAGAGATGCGCATACATTTTGAAAATGCGCATAAAAAAAACTGAGAAGATGTGCATGGAAAATTCCAAATTCCAGTATACACATTAAAAAGGTCATGTTATTTTGTTATAAGAGATTATGTGATTATAAAAAGGTGTGCAAATGGATAAACCAGCAAGCTGAGCACATTGTAAAACATCTGAAATGTGGTTTTGGTCATTCTAAAACGCTAAAACCGTTTCAGTATTAGTGTTATTATATTATTAATTACTTCTGGGCGCAAGAGCGTCTGTGCTCCGCGTCTCACGCCTTCAAACGCCATTGCACGCTCACTGCGTGTCAGGATTGTCTTCTGAAGCACAAATCATTTATTAAATTAAGAAAAGATTCACGCAGCTTCTCCTACCACAGCAAATTTTGTTGATATTTGGCACCAGTAAGTCAGGAAGTGACAATTTTGTTCGCTTTGACTCGTTGGATGGAAACTCTTCTTTATTCGCACGTCTTTAATGTGATAATCCAGTTTTGTGCATAAAGTTAATACGCATTTTTAGATGGAAACATAGCTACTGATAAACAGCAGTGGTCCAGAGGCCTTTGCCTTTCATATAAGCCACTTCTAATACCAAATGATCAACTAGAAGTCAAGTTATTGTTTGTTGTTCCTAAAACTTGGATTCAAGAGTTCACACTCAGCTGATGATTGATTACAAAGCCTGTTTGGCATGCTGTCACGGGAGAGAGCCCTGAGCTCATGAGATCCTTGAGCCCTGGGCTCCGTCCCGTTTGCAAGCGAGAGGGGAGTTTGAGCTCGGGTAGATCTCGATGAACTCCCTCAACTTATTTCTGGCTAATAGAATGGCTAAGAAGAGATGTACACTTGCTAAGAGCTGGGCTATGGATTATGTATCGATTTGGCTATGTATCAATTTGGTATGTTCAACTTACTTAGGCTGCGTGTTTTTGAACTGTGGGAGGAAACCGGAGAACCTGTGGAAAACCCACACGAGCACCGGGAGAACGAGCAAACTCCACACGAAAATTGTCAACTGGTTTAGTAGGGACTTTAACCAGAGACATTCTTGCTGTGAGGCAACAGTGCAAATGACTGGGCCACTGTGTCACCCATGTGAAAAGAATGAGGAGTAGGGGTGTGTAGGGGGAGGATTTCTCAAGACGAAGGTACTGAAATAAGAAAACGCTGGTTATTTACAATATAGTCAGTTAGGAATCATCTGATTGGTGAATCAATTGTGAGCTGATGCGGCACCAGCTGTGAACAATCATAAGCATGCGATCCTCTCAAAATTAGTTTATAAATAAACTTCACTAGGCGACATTACATTTGCCAGGTAGTGCAGTAGTTAAGGCCACTTATTAGTGGAACCTGTAATGTATTCTATTATAAATGCACAGTTAAATAGTTAGTTGCATGTTTTTTCAATCCTTTCCATGACAATTCTTGTGACCAACCAGCTAACATACAGTATCAAATTGGCATAAGTTATAACGTCAGTAAATTCAAAATCAAGTCTGACAGGAATACCCGATATAGCTATTCTAGATAGCAGTAACCCTCAGCTGATGTTATCCAGCGCGGTCTGCTCTAGTGTAGTTGTGCACTGATAAATGTGGACATGTGCTGAATGTGAGGCTAAAAATGGAGGTTGTTTCCTCCTCCTGTGGTGAGAAGGCCGCAGGGAGTCCTGATAGGCACTAATGGATAGAGGAACGTTCACATAAAGCTCATTAAACCCCTGTCTATCGCAGCTGTAAAGCACACTCACAACACAAATCGACACAAAACAGACGCACGGACAAAAGACACAGAGCCCGAGGGAGAGCCGATGGTAATGAAATACACACAGCTGTGTCATGATGGAGTCAGCGATGGAGGAAATATCTGTTGCACGGGGAAGATTTGCATGTCGCATCGTTTGAGGCGTTCGCTCAGCTGTGAGGGTTTCAGGAGATCGAGGGTTTAGGCTTTGTAATAAAGTGTTCCTCAAGGGCTTTAGTGTCTACATTTAGTTTGAACACACACTAGCGTAAGCTTGTTTTCATATTTAAATTATTGTATTTTACATAGTGTTTGCTTCATGATGTTCTAAGTTACGTGAATATCTATATTTAATTTATTATTGTTTAATTATTTTCTTATATATACAGTCGAAGTCTAAATTATTAGCCACCCTGTATATTTTTTCCCAATTTCTGTATATTGGAAAGAAGAACATTTTTTTGTCAACACATTTCTAAACATAATAGTTTTAATAAGTTATTTCTACACTGAAAAAAACCTAGTAAGTTAAGGCAGGGATGCTCAACCCTGTTCCTGGAGATCTACCATCCTGCAAAGTTCAGCTCCAACCCTGATCAAACACACCTGAACCAATTAAATAGGACCTGAACAGCACTTGCTAATTACAGGCAGGTGTGTTTGATGTGTGTTGCAACTGAAATCAGCAGGAAGGTAGATCTCCAGGAATAGGATTGAGCACCCTGAGTTAAGGTAACTCAAACCATTTGAGGAAACCAATTGCAACAAAGCATTTAAGTTCAAAAACTAATCCTAATGAATACTGTGAACTTAATCCATTTGAGTAAATGAAGCAATTTGAGTACAGCAAAACCCAATAAATGGAGGAGAACTCGAACCAACTGAGTACTGTAAAACCCAATCGGTTAAGGCAACTCAAACCGTTTAAGGAAACTGATTGCTACAAAGCATTTGAGTTGGTCACACTTTATTTTGATGGTCCGTTTGTTGAATTTAAGTAACAATGCAACTAATTCTCATTAGATTATAAGTATACTGTTAGGTTGGGGTTAGGGGTAGGGTTAGTGTAGGTTGACATGTACTTGCAAAGTTTCCTATAGTCAGTTAAATGTCTGTTGAATGTCAGTATCGACAGATATTAAGTAGACAGTCTACTAATACTCAAATAGACCATCGAAATAAAGTGTTACGTTTGAGTTAAAAACTAATCTATATGAGTACTGTGAACTTACTCCATTTAAGTTGAAGTAATGAGATATTTAATTAGCTTATTACCTTCAACAGAGTTGAAACTCTCAAAACTCTTTTCAAATGAGTAGTATTAACTTTTAGTAAATCTGAAGTTAACTACACTCATTTCATTTGATGAAATTGGCGTTGGGTTTTACAATGGTTTCTAATGATTTCTTTTATCTTTGTCATGATGACAGTAAACAAAATTTGACTAGATATTTTTCAAGACACTAGTATTAAGCTTAAAGTGACATTTAAAGACCTAACTAGGTTACTTAGGCAAGTCATTGTATGACAATAAATTGTTCTGTAGACAATTAAAAATATATTCCTTAAGAGGGCTATTAATATTGACCTTAAATTGTTTTTGTTTTGTTTTTTAATTAAAAACTGCTTTTATTCTTGCTTAAATAAAAGAAATAAAACTTTCTCCAGAAGAGAAAAAAATATTATAGGAAATGTATATTTTATTAGCAATGTATATTTTAGCAGGAAGTGAAGCTAGAGAGAAAGAGAGAGAGAGAAAAGGATTCTCAGAGTCGGGTCTCTAACTTGGGATGCTTATATTGCAATTGCGCTCTAGGCTATTGGTTAGTGTAATGCACTACAACTTGTGTGTTTTTTTGCTTCTTTCATCGCGTCAACATTTTTTTCCATCATTAATAAATAAAGCACCTGTGCCAGGTTACGTAAGTCTTGGACCCGTTGCACCATATGTCGACACACTGCCCACTAGGCTTTTGGTGCTGACTTATTTTTTATTTTTTATTCAATTTATTGTAAGCAATACATATTGCTATAGTAAATGATACAAATATCTGAAATTATTTTATGTTTTATTTTGCACTGCAAGTTCTCTAGCATTCTAAATGATACAAATATCAGATTGCTTTATTTTCACAATCACTCCATGCTGGCATTCTATGTGACAGGAATATTTTTATTTTATTTTATTGCATTTATCTGCTTTATGGCGACCATTTTATTATTATAAGTAATATATATGTAACCCAGAGTAAATTTAGGTTAATGAACATGATAGTTGTATTGCAGCAAGGCTTTGTACAGTGTATCAATTTAGAGTATGACTTTTTTATGACTTCTCTATGCAAATATGGTTGGGAAAAGTCTTGTCATCTATTGGCTTTAAATGTTACTGACAAAAGGAAACTGAAAGGAAGTTTCTGATTGGAATGCAGAGAGGGTGAATGGGAGATTGGGGAATAACTGACGGAGCTGTCACGTTAGGTTTTCCTCATAGATTTTACATAAAACAAAGTTTCACAGTCTGAACTGATACACTGTGCAGAGGCTTGCTGCAATACAACTGTAATATTCAGTAACCCAACTTTACTCTGAGTTACAAATAATAACAATAATTTATATTGTTTGACTTTACATGATTTAGACATTTAAACAATGAAATCATTGAATCACATTGTATTTTTCGTCATTTTGAAGCTTGACAAATGTTATTTTTTAAAATAATTACATTATTGTTGATGCAAATAATTGTTGCGTGAACTGTCCCTTCAAAGCACCCTTCTCTCAGCGATTCTCCATTATCAGTGTTTGATCAGCATCACAGGCGAATTGTCCTCTGATGTCTGATCATGACAACATTGATCCAACAATTAAGCCAAACAAACAGACGTGTCGGCGTATTGTTTCCAGAAGAGCAGCAGAAGCATCTGTGGCCAGGTGTTGTCTGGATGAAAGGATGCTATTTTTCATGTGGGTCAGTGTGGCCCTTGGCATGGCATTAGAGTGTGGTTCCTGACAGCAGCTGCACTTCAGCAACCCCCTCACACACACACACACACACACACACAAACACGCGCACACACAGACTTTCTTTTGTGGAGCGGTAATCAGATTTAGATTTATTTCTGCCTAAAAAAAGCACTGTCTGTTCTGTGCTTCCTAAAGAAATGCTCGTAAAAATAACTGGACTAATATTCAATCTGTAATTGATTTATTTATATTGATTTGTGTATTAATAATATCATCATTCTTTTAAAAATTGTATTCAAATTTAAAACGCATATGAGGTAGGGTTGGGTGATGTCGACCATTTTGGTATCATATGATGTCTAATGTGAAACATCGCGATAGACGATGGCATCATCGTCATAGGCGGTGGTGAATTAATAATTTATAAATAATTAATTCATTCATAATATATGAATATTTGCAGCCTACCGTTTCAGCTACCTGACCTGCATGATCTTTGTTTTTCCCATAACCAAATCATAAATAAATAGATATAAGTTACACACAAATCACTCACTTTTTTACTCGGGACTCTGGCAGGAATAGACAGAGTGATCTGTGTCTTTATAATGGTGTCGACAAACTTGGTTGGAAAAAAGATGCACAAACAACAGTATCTGAGGTTTTCACTAAAATGACTAAGTACAAGCATGAAAGCAAAAGATTGAAGCAGTGTACTGACGCTGTGACATGTTACCTGATAGATTCCAAAGACCGAAGAGTCGTTAGATAGAGACAAGATTAATTAAATTTCATGACAATGTGTGTGTGTGTCTGAGTGTGTGTGGTCACGTCTTGTAGTGTTTTTGTAGCGGTATAGTGTTGATGGAGGGCTGTTCAGAAATGCTAGATAAAACGCCATTGTGGATGTGGATCATTTTTCGTTCTAAACAGACATTTTAAAACTAAGGTGTATTAGTGTAAACGGGGCCCAAGTGTATATTTTTTGCAAGCGGGTTGCTGCTGAGATAGAGGCGGGGTGGAGAATTGCGATGCCAGCTCAGCATCGTGATGTCTATCGACCATCGGCGATGGACGATGCATCGCCTATCGACCCAACCCTAATATGAGGAATACACTATATTTAGGTACTGTGTTGGTTATCAAGAACTTTTATTGTTTTGTAGTAAATAACTTTAACTAATGAACTAGTAACTGATAGCTTTAACAGTTAAAGTATATATATGTTAAGTTAATATATTAAATAGAAAGTTATATATTATATACAAACATAGTTAACCTGCAAGTATATAGTGGTGGAAAGAGTACAGAAAAATCATATTTAAGTAAAAGTACCAGCGAGTATTTCGCTGTAAAAAGCTGATGCATTTACATGTAATTTGTGGATGTGTGTAAACGTAACATTCTGTAGTGCATTTATTTATTGCCCAGCAGGCACACAACGTCATAAGACGTTAATATTAGGTTACATTTAGTTTGTGACGTCAGTTGACCAGAATTCAACATCTAGCCAGCGTCTAAGGACAATGTTATTTTTATGTCCAATAATGACGTCAAATGATGATGATATTTGGTTGATTTTAGGTTGTGTAAGAAAGTGACCAAAATCCAACGTTGAGCCAACATCTTAAATCAATGACATTTATTCATTAGGTATGACAACTAAAATCCAACATCTGATAGATGTCATAGTGGTAACGTCCACACAACGTCAAGCTGTAACATCGTTACGTTAATATTAGATTGATTTCAGGTTGGACATTGACGTTGGCCTGATGTTGGATTCTGACGTCAACCCGATTTTCATTTCCAAACAAAAACGTTGAGTTACAATGTCAATCTGGCGTCATGTTGACATCCTGTGTCTGCTGGGTGTTTAAAGCTATTTCGGTCATCATAAACTCTCAGAAATAAAGGTACAGGAGCTGTCACTGGGAAGGTACCTTTTCAAAAGATACATATTTGTACCCAAAGAGTCCACAGTGGTACCTTAAAGGTGCATATTAGTGCCTAAGTGAAGTTTATTTATAAACTAATTTCGAGAGGAACACGCGCTTATGATTGATAGCAGCTGGTTCTCATTAGCTAATGCATGATTCACCAATCAGACGATTCCTAAGTCACTATAAATAACCAGAGTATCTTATCTTAGCCATCTTCATCTTGAAGAATCCCCCCTTCCACCCCTACTCCTCCCCTTACCTTATCAGGGCAGCCGGAGGCCCAATGGTTAGCACAATTGCCTCACAGCTAGAATGTCACAGGCTCAGATCTTACCTGGCCAAGTCAGCATTTCTGTGTGGAGTTTGCATGTTCTCCCTGTGTTTGCGTGGGTTTCCCCGGGCACTCCAGTTTCCTCCCATAGACCAAAAACATGCAACATAATTGACAAATTAAATCGGCATCATAGATAAGCGTAGAATTCAGCATACACTCTCCAGAGCCATTCATAATCTACATTTGCCAAACGGGGGAGTTCTTGAGACCTACCTGATCTCGGACTCCCCTCTCGCCCTGCAACGGGGGGAGCCCCAGGCTCGAGGATCCCACGAGCCCAGGGCTCTCTCCCGGGACAGCATGACAAACATGCTTTATAATCAATCATCAGAAAGGGTGAATTCTTGAAATGTAACTAAAAAGTACCTTTGAGGTACCATTATGGATCGTTCAGGTACAAATATGTACCTTATAAAGTGGTACTGCCCCAGTGACAGTTTCTGTACCTTTATTTCTGAGAGTGTACAGTAAACCTCTGTCATTTTCTCATCAGTGACATGCATCGAAACAGTCTCTATGTCATTCTTGGACATCCTCTTGGACAATTCTAATGCTTCCAAACAGTTTGCTTCAATTATAAATCGCCATGTCTTGAGGTAGTTCACTATGATGCGATTTACTTTCTATTTTTGATCTGATTGGGCAGGAATCACAGGACTGATTTTTCTGAACCCTTATAGACAAGAAAAAATAAAATAGTGACTGCAGGTTGAAGGAAGATAGTGGAGTAAAAGTACCTGCACAGCACTAAAAATGTACTCAAGGGAGAGTAAAAGTACACATTTTTAAAACTACTTAGTAAATTACAGTTCCTGAGAAAAACTACTCAACAGTAGTTTGAGTATTTGTAATTTGCTAAGTTACACTGCTGCAGTTAAATATAGGTGATGTCCATGTGTACATGTTAAATGAAGTGTATTTGTGTATTAAGTGTTTGTGTTGTCCTTGAAGTCCTAAGTGCACCTGCGTCATGCACTTCATACCGTGCTCTTAGATTGTCAAAATCAAGCTCTTTTTGATCTCACACAATGCATTCGCCAAGCAATGCAGAGTACGACACTCGTCCTTTGCATGCTCTGAGGTGCTCCAAATACCATCAGATCCTTGCAAGGATTTAAACCCCCTACGGCTTGCCTGTATTGCCTGTAATAGAATTTCATTTTCTGAGTAATAGCTCACAGCTGAAACCACAAAACACAGTGAGGAATATTTGATCAATAAATCAATCCGGCTCATTGCCTCCCCTAGGCCTCCAGGACTGTGTGTTCATCTCCACTGTGATCAGACCTGACACTTAAGAGAAGCCAGTGTGGCTCCCTTCAGCTTGTTTTCATTTCAGCTGACGGCAGAATGAACTAGCCTCCGCTTCCGCAGTCTATATAGACAAATTTAGCACTGCACTGGGACAAACAAGGCCAACAGCAGTGGCCAAGGAGAGAGAGAGATGCTCCTCAAGGATTCACAAGTCATTACTTATAAACCACCATTGGCATCTGTAGCCGTTATTTGCACTTTTAGTGAATGATGTTTTCTGGGCCAGATATTAATTAGGACTCGGCTTAAGGTCTTCTCTCTTTTTTTGTTTTTTTCTTCCCTAAATGTGCCTCCTGGGAGGCTAGGAGTGGATAAGAGAGATTCAGAGACCAGATTGTCTTGTCATTTTTTCAGAGTTCAGGGTGCTTCATCTCGAAGGGGACAGTGTGTACAAATGTGCCAAAGATGTCTGTCTGCGAGTGCACGCAGAGCGAGAATTAAACCGTGTGCAACAGTAGGATGTAAAAACTCCATTCATTTTCTCCACCAGAAATAGGGCTTGCGTGATTTTGGAAAAACCTGATATTGCAATACTTTATTTTTCTACAATATACAGTTTTTTCTTTTTCGAATAATTTCCAATTGATGTTTAATGGCCTGTTTCCACTGACTGGTACAGTACGATATGGTACAGGTTGGTACGGGTCACCTTTATCAGGCTTGCATTTCCACTGCCTAAAGGGTACCAATGGTACCCTTTTGATGGGCGTGGTGTACGACAGAAAGTTTCAGTCGACGTCATTCTCGCTGTCTACAGTAAAGCTGTTCACATATCATAAGAGAAGCACTTCGCACAAAACAGATGCTTCATACACATAAATACTGCTGTATAAATGTTCATTACTAACTTTTCCATGAACATCAATTTGATTATAACTGCAGATCAACGACAGCCTAATGGAACATCTTCAATTATATAAAATAAATAAATAAATAAATGCAACATATGAACACATACAGACCTTTACAGTCTCCGATATGATACCAATTACAGACAGCATACATTTAGTCCTTATTTGGGTTCAAAAACAACACGCAACATGTAGCCCACAGTAGGGCTGTGCAATTAATCGCAAACTAAAAAAATTGTGATTTGAGCACATGCCATTTCTAAATCGCGTAAGGCTGCAATTTTATCTATTAATTTCTTTAGATTTATGTTCACGTTCTTGAGCGCATGATTTTAATATGTTAACCAATCAGAGCTGACGCAGCACACCGGCAATTACAGCTAAGCTGAGCGGGAAAAAGATGTTAACCAATCAGAGCTCACTCTGAATAGGTGATTTTGATTTACGTTAGTTTTTATTTATTGTTATGGCTGGAATTGAGGTTAGTTCGTTTTTATTTTTTTCTAGTTTTTTTTTCTAGTTTTTAAGACAATTTATTACAGTTTTATCAAGCAGTTAGTACTATGTACAATATGTTTTTAACTAGAGCTGAGGTTAGTTATTCTTAATTTATTTTATGTTGTCTGTTTTAAAAGACAATTTTACTACAGTTTTATTTATTAAACTTAATAATATGTTATTTCATTCTGAAATGTTTTGTTCTGCTGAATACTGAATACATTTAAAATGTGTGTATGTAGCTTGTTTGAAAAAGCAAAAACAGTTGCCCAAATCGCAAATAAAATCACAATCGCAATATTCGTTCCAAAAATCGCAATATGATTGTTTTGTCCAAATTGCACAGCCCTAGCCCACAGTCAGTGCAAACCTCTCATCTGTAGCTTTAATTTTCGCCATGTAACGCCATACAGTAATAGTAACATAATAGTCCAAAAGGCGATGATAAACATGGTTCATGATTCAGGTTGCTGAAACAATTTGCTCCTGTGCTTTTTCGGGTTTCTCCTTAGTTTTTTCGCGCTTCAATAATCACGAGCATGTTATTATCATCAGCTCAAGATGTTGAATTTTCTATAATCCATTAACTTTTTTTTGATATAGCTTCTGTCAGATCTAATACAGCTGTAGCTGCTTTCAACAGAGTTGATATATATATATATATATATATATATATATATATATATGTTTAACTAGATTTTACTTTAGTCTTACACCAAGTTTTTCTGTGTCAAACGTATATGAAGAGACTAAATTTGAAACATCCATTAAAGATTTGACAAATAAAGGGGCTTCACCACAAATTATGTTAATTAGGGCTGCTAAATATGAAGTTGCGAAATTTCATTTTTCTGTGATATATATTGTGATATGAATACAATTTCTCTTGAATCAAATATTTTGAAATTTAAAAAAATAATTAAAAGTAAATTGATTGGGATAATTCTGTATGGGAGTAAATCACTCATAAAATAAAATAAACAAGATAAAAGCATAATAAAAGCAAGTGAAATAGACAGTGCTTTATGCTTTTTATGGCGAGCATAACAACATTAATGTACAGAAATTGTAAAAATATGCTTAATGCCTTAAAAAGACTTGGAAATGATAAACTTTAACTCTATTATGGCTCAATTCTTTAATGACCCCAAAAATCTAATGTGTTCTAAACAGTGGCTTCTGTAATCCAACAAATAACCTCAACATTCCAGATCCTGCGATGTGTCTACAGTGGATGCGCAGATTGTGATATCGATGCTGAAACGATAAATATTGTGCAGCCCTAATGTCAATTTAACAAAAGTCTCAGAAGTGGAAATAGGTATGATATTTAAAACATTTGGTATAATATGCGCATAAATGTTCACAATACGATTAGGATTGCTTTAAGAAAAGAAAATAAGGTCTATTTTGATTACAAGTGCACGTCAGTTCAGATCTGCCTCTGAAAGGCCTTTCCAGATTGGGGTTAGTGTAATGCACTATAATGCGTGTGTTTTCTTGCTTCTTTCATCGCGTCAACAAGCTTTTATCCGTCCATCACTAACAAAAAAAAAGCACCTGTGCCAGGTTACGTAAGGCTTGGACCACAAAAACCGGAGCATTTTTAAGTGTTGTGCAATGTTCTCCTGACCGCAGAGCCGCCAGCAGTGTCTCCCTCACAGGTCCTCCAAGGTTGTATCTTCCTGCCTGTTTTTCATTTGTTTAAAAGAGGTCCGTCACCTCCTTTCAAACTGCTGGCTGGCTAATTGAATGGAAATATGATTGATTCCCTGTTTCTCCGCAGTTGCAGAGCAATTAAGCTGAGTGGGTTGGACGGAGGCTCGTTTTCATTCTGTTTGGCACTGGAGCGTTCAGGTGCGCCGTGTGCTTCGCTGCACTTTCAAAAGGCAAAGTTCAGCCTTTAAGAAAAGTGGTGTATTTGAAATACCACAGCTTTGAAACCCTTAATCAGGAATGGCATTTGGAAGTCTCACTGGGGTGTTATGATGTTTCTTCCCAAGAATTTTGCATTGTAACTATAGAGTATATTAGCATAGTAGCGCAATGGTTGATTAGTTGACTTTTTTTCTGTCATAATATAATGGCCCGTTTCCACCGACAGTACGGTACGGTACGGTACGGGTCGGTACGGGTCTCGCTCGAGGAAATGTTTACAGTAAAGCTTTGTGCCTGTTCACAAATCATACGAGAAGCACTTCTCACAAAACAGATGCTTTATTACACACATAAACACTGGTGTATAAATGTTCATTACTGACCTTTCTATGTACATGATCTGATTATAACAGCAGATCAATAAAGCGAAATAGCCTACTGTCCATGATTATATAAATAAATAAATGCAGCATATATGAACACATTCAGCCCCTTACAGTCTCTGATGTTACCAATTACAGAAAAACTACACACAGCAGACATTTATGCCTCATTTAGGTTAAAAAACAATACGAAATAGAGCCCACAATCAGTGTTAACCTCTCATCTGTATCTTTAATCTTCACCAGCACATGTAGCCTCTCGTTAGAGAGTAATTTCGTCATTCCGAGTTCATAATAGTCCAGCAGTTTCTTCATGTTGAAACAATAATTTGCTCTTTTGTTTTTTTCCGGCTTCTCCTTTGTTTTGGCACGCGTCAGTCTTGCGTTTGTGTGTTTCTGAAAGGATCGGGTTTCAAAAGCACGTTAATAATCAAGCGCACGTTATTATTATCAGCTTAAGAAGTTTGTTATTTCAAACAAGTGAGAAAGCGAAACCACTCGCGCTTTAGACAGGCTCGTAAAAACTACGGGGCACAGGGGAGAATCTGCTCTTCTTCTTGGCTTTGTGGCTGTTCAAGGTTTGTTTGAGCTCGGGTCGACCATGGCTCGTTATTATATGTTTATATTATTTCGGTGTATTGTCTCTCAGCTGTGTATTAAACATGGCGGGTCCTTTGTTTTCATTCTGGCTTGTTGTGCAAGCAAATGACGTATCTCTGTAAACCAATAGCATTCAGCTGCACGTCTAGCTCCGCCTTTTGGTCACCCATAGTACCCTTTGCAAAGGGTGACCAAAAAGTGGTACGGTACGGTTCGGTTCTGTACGCTTTTAGACAGTGGAAACGGCCTTAAAAGTGTACCGAACTGTACCTTACCACTCAGTGGAAACGGGGCATAATTGTGGTTGGAGTGAAAAAGCATGTTAATTACTCATTCATTCATTTTTCTTTGGCTAAGTCCCTTTATTTATCAGGGGTTGCCACAGCGGAATGAACTGCCAACTTATCCAGCATAAGTGTTACACCCATACGGTACAGCCAATTTAGCTTATTTAATTCACCTTTAGCGCATGTCTTTGGACTGTGGGGGAAACCCACGCGAACATTGGGAAATAACGCCACACAGAAATGTGCTATATATTATTTTAATTTTAGTTATATTTGATATGTATTGCTTTAAGTGTACTGACACTAAAAGCTTTAAATCTTCTAAAATAAATGAGAAGTGAGAATACCACTTCACATTTAAAAGCAATGAAATTATTAGCTTGATTGTGACCATAGGGGAGACTAAAGAAATCAGTTATCAAAAATTAGTTATTAAAACTATTATCTGCAGAAAATCTTCTTTAAGTTAGAAAATAGCCCTACATCCTGGCAACTTACACACCTTTCATTTCCCTTCATTCTTATGCCTAAAAGCAGACCTTGATCTTTCCCCTTGCTTCTCTCTTGCTGTCTATATTGTGCTGACCAGTCCTATAAAGCAGGGCTCTCCTGAGATGGAAAAGTACTTGCTGTGGTAATCCCTTAATCATCAGGCTGCGCTGGGATTACTAAGGGCTGCCCCAGCACTGCGCTTCTTGCCCTTCCACCAGCGCCATCAGACCAGTCCAGTGCCACACTGCTTGGCCTTTTCCAAACCATTTTTAGCTCATGATCCCCCCCAGCTCTGTCTTCCTTCAGGTTACGTTCTGCAATAAAGGGCTTGGTTTTTTCAGAGACGATGTTCATTTCAAACTCTCCGAGATCCGCAGGGTCTGAATTTCCCAATGTAATATCGCTGAGGTCAGAACTGACAGAGTCATGCACACTGGCTCCAGATTATAGCTAGTTATCAGCAAGTGCTTCTCTATGTGTAAGCAACACAATGCGGTGTATTTTCCTTTTTTTTTTTTTTTTTTTTTTACAAGGGATGATGTTAGAGACATTGTGGATTGTATTAATGTACAATCATATATGCTAAATGGCACCAATGCAGTGGTGTGTGGTATTGACACATACTGTATACAGTGCTGTGCAAAAGTCTTAGGCCCCCAGTTACATTTGTTGTTTTAGTGAGGGTATAAGGACATTATATATTACTTCTCATTGATTCTCTTTACTAAAATGCAACCATTAAATACAGGTTTTAGATGTTGTTTTTATTTTTTGGGGGTCTAATTGTTTAAGACATATAAAAGAATTGAGAAAGATGGAAGAATGAAGAGTATTGGAGTTTCTGTCTTGGTTTGATCTGTATTTCTGCCTGAGCTGTGGTCAGTATTGCCTGAATTGATGGGATTGTGAATGCTAAACAGTACAGACAGGTTTTAATTCGTCATGCAATCCCTGCTAGAAAACACCTCATTTGTAATAGTTGTATTTTTCAGATCCCAAACACACTGTAATGAATATATATGAAATCGTATTTGGACAGAAAAACAGCTGATGAAATGGCCTCCACAGTGTCCAGACCTGAATATTATATACAGTATCTATAGGCAAGGGCGACACGGTGGCTCAGTGGTTAGCACTGTCGCCTTACAGCAAGAAGGTTGCTGGTTCCAGTCCCAGCTGGGTCAGTCGGCATTTTGCATGTTCTCCCCGTGTTCGTGTGGGTTTTCTCCGCGTGCTCCGGTTTCCCCCACAGTATATGCGAATCAAATAAATTAAATGGGCCGTAGTGTATGTTTGTGAATGTGAGAGTGTATGGGTGTTTCCCAGTGCTGGGTTGCGGCTGGAATGGCATCCACTGTGTGTAAGTTGGCAGTTCATTTCGCTATGGCGAACCCAAATGAATAAGGGGACTAAGCTGAAGGAAAATGAATGAATGAATGTATAAGCGATATTATAGGCAGTAGGAGATTTACCTGGAGAGAAAAAGAAAGTCAGAGCTAAATCTAAGGAAATAACTCGTAATGCTGAAAGCTGCTTGATATTAAAATAGCAGGTTTTTAGAAAAGAATCAACAAAAGTGTTCAAGCTGTTGCTTGGTGCTAAAGTGGCTTTAGTCTTTTGATTCCAAAAGTAATTTTGTTCTGAATATTGTGTACATATTTTCTGTTTCTGTATATTAAAGGTATTGTTCACTCAAAAGAAAGAACCCTTTAGGCTCCTAAAGACTTTTGCACAGTACTGTATGTGATATTGATATCTTGACTTTTAGGGGACTTTCAAGAGTTTACACTTAGCTGATGATTGATTATAAAGCTTGTTTGGCATGCTGACCCAGGAGAAAGCCGTGAGCTTATAAGATTCTCGAGCCTGGGGCTCCCTGTCTTTTGCAAGGCAAGAGGGGAATTTGAACTCAGGTAGATCTCGAGAACTCCCCTGCTGTAGTATCTAATGTACAAATAGTGATTGCTCTTAAGAGATAACTACTTACTAGGAGCATGTCTGTGGTGCTGATTTGGATTAGTCAATTAACTTAAGTTGCATGTTTTTGGACGGTGGGAGGAAACCGGGGAACATGGGGAACCCACGTGAGCACAGGGAGAACATGAACTGAAACACACAGAAACGTTGGCTGGCTTGGTAAGGACTAGAACCAGTGACGTTCTTGCTGTGAGGCAACAGTGCTAACCACTGGGTCACCATGCCACCCATCTAGAAAAAGGAGGAGGAGTAGGGGTGAAAGGGGGATTCTTCAAAACAAAGATGGCTGTGATATGGAACGTAGGGTATTTATAGTAGCTTAGGAATCGTCTGATTGGAGAATCGTAAATTGGATAATGCGGGACCAGCTGCAAGCAATCATAAGCACATGATCCTCTCGAAATTAGTTTATAAATAAACTTCACTTAGTTGAGTGTGTAGTCTTAATGAGTGATTCAATGAATCTTTCATTCAAATTATTTGTTCAAAATGGTAGATTTCTTCAGAAACTGAGCAAGTAACTCTTTATGAAAGGATCATTGAATCACTTGGTCATTTGAACAAATCAAAAATAGATTCATTTATTAAAGAAGCACGTCAGTGTTCAGCTTTGCTTGGTTTTAATTATTGATTTTTTTGTTGCCATTTTTGTTGGATGTATTTATTTATTTTTTTAATTATTTCCTAATCAGATCAGGATTTCAACTCGCGGTTAGTACTCGATCGTAGTTTTCGAAGACAGGCAAATCACTGAATACGATGGCCTGGGTGTTTTAATGAAAAATCACAATATTGATACAACTCATTTGAGTTGTAATCTCAGCTCATATTCTGTAAAAAGTAGAGATGCGCAGATATACCGGCCAATAATTGGTACCGGCTGACTGTTTAAAACAGCTGATTATCATTATCGATAACATCCAGCCAATCAAAAGAAACCAGGAAAATGCACCAAATTCATAATGTGTGTACAGAAAAGCTCTCATGGTGAATTACTTTAATTAATAATTAACTTGATCAAAAAAACAAACAAAAAAAGCCCCGAGTTCTTTAACAGAGCAGTTATTTGTGTGATGCTACTTTTTAATTACAGAGAACTAATAGAATTAGCCAGAATTATTTCCGTTCTTTTCTCTTCAACAAAAAGCTTGAAGGCCTCCTCTGAGAGATTTATGCCTCTGCATGCACACACACGTTCGTTTTTAATGAACACAATTTCATTTAAATGACAGTTGGTGTGTTGTACTTTGTCTTGGATGTCATATGTTCAATGCAATGTGATTAAAATGTGTTTAAATGAAGGTGCTGAGTGTTTTTCATGCAATAGATTGTTAATTATAAATATATATGAACTGTATATATTTTATTTGAGTTGGTTGCAAAGGTTTTTAAGGTCAAGTTTGTAATCAAATTTTATATGAAATTATTTTGAATAGTTTTATTTCAAATTTAGTTTACAACATTATGCATTAAACTTTGCTGATGAATATGTAAAATGTGGTTTTGAATAATCATTCATTCGTTCATTTTCTTTTCGGATTAGTTCCTTTATTAATCTGGGAATGAACCGCCAAATTATCGAGCATGTTTTATGCATGCAGATGCCCTTCCAGCTGCAACCCATCAATGGGAAACATCCATACACACTCATACACTATGGACAATTTAGGTTATTCAATTCAATTCTCCTATAGCGCATGTCTTTGGACTTGTGTGGGAAACCGGAGCACCTAGAGGAAACCCACACCAACACGGGCAGAACATGCAAACTCCACACAGATATGCCAACTGACCCAGCCAAGGCTCGAAACAGCGACCTACTTGCTGTGAGACGATTGTGTTACCCACTGTGCCACCCTGCATAATCATTCATATAATTATATTGGTGAATGTAAAAAATGTTGAATGAGTTTGTTTTGTGCTGAGATTCCGTCTTTAAATAGCTAGTTGTTGTTTTTTTAATAGCCTCTTTTGTTAAGCAGAATGCCAAAAACTGCAGGCACATTAAATCTCTCTTAATCCAGACACTTGATGTCTCCAATCTGCCTCTAAAGAATTAGTTTCTCCACTTGTCTCTTTTACTCTCCCTGCTCGATTTCCTCCTTTATCTTCTCTTCTCTAGTTGCATTTTTTCTCCCCAGATGTTTTACTGCAGGTTTTGTCCAGACCTGTAAGTTAATGCTCTGTTTAGTTGATCCTTTTTAGCATTTGAGTAGTTTACAAATCTGAAATTTTTTTTTTTTTTTTTATATTAATAATTATTTTTTTGATCAAACTATTTTTGTTTGGTCCCACTTTATATTAAGTGGCCTTAACTAATATGTACTTATACCAAAATTAATAATTCTTTACAATGTACTTATTGTGTAAATACATGTTTTTACATTGTACTTATGCTTGATTAAATACCTGTATGTAATTACATCTGTAATTAATTTCTGTAGTTACATTTGTAAATACACTGTTGACCATCCCTTACACCTTAACCCACCCTTAAACCTACCCATACCACCAAACTTGTCCTTAACCCTACCCCTATCCCAACTCAAGAGCACCACAAGTGTTCTCAAATACATAATTACCACAGTAAGTACATTGTATTTATTTTTTGATGCAAGTACATAGTAGTTAAGGACACTTAATATAAAGTGGGACCAATTATACTATTATTCATTCATTCATTCATTCATTTTCCTTCAGCTTAGTCCCTCATTTATCAGGGGTCGCCACAGCAGAATGAACCTCCAACTATTCCAGCATACGTTTTATGCAGCGGATGCCATTCCAGCCACATCTCAGTACTGGGAAAATTATACGATCAACCATTTACTAAAATAGCCACTTGTAAAATTAGATTATTATTATTATTATACGTGCTTTTACAGACATAATCAAAAGGCAAGTTTTACAAAATAAGAAAATAAGTAAATAAATCAATAGATAGATGGAGGTAAGAAAAAGAAAAAAAGGAAACATCATACCATCGATAAGTACTAATATTGGTGACTTAATAGTCACAAAGTCTCTGGAAAGGCACATAAAACAAAATGATTTATATTTTCCACATCATAGCACAATCCTATAATATAGACAGGTACAACAACAACAGACCATTCCCTGTGAGCTTCTGACAACCCTCATCCAAAAAAAAACCCTAATTGACACATAAAACCATTTCTGTGAAGGCTCATGTGTAAAGGCAGGTGATCTAGAAAAGAAGACCATATATTTTGAAAACTCTGCATGTTATCATTAAGCACAGCTGCATGCCTCTTATGGGGCAAAACTGCAAAAATCTCTCTGTATCATTGTGTCACAGAGGGGGGACACATTATCTAATAAGGATGCATTTTCTTGCCATAAGTAACAGTTTAGCTAACAATTTATAACCTTTTGTGTCACACATGTTTTGTGACACATCTGAATAGACTCACAAATATTAGCACAAATTCTTGTACATCCACTTTCCCTTTGAGCAATATATGCTTATATATATATAAGATGTTATACATAATACATAAAATAAAAATAAATAATTTAAAAACAAAAAATGTAAATAAATAAAAGTAAAACATGAAAAAACATGGGGGAGGGAAACTAAGTAAAAATAAATAAATAAACAAACAAGTAAAATAAGATATACACACACATCAATAAACAAAACTATGTACATGTGGTTAGTGATCCTTACGATTTTAGGTTAACAGAAAAGTTCAGGTCTATGGGATGTTGCATACTTGGTCCATTTTTCCCAGAATAAAATAAGTTGCTCTGTTTTCTGATTTACTAATGATTTGCTACTCCGTTTTATAAAGTTCCATTGTAATTTGCATCTACGCATTTAGGGTAGGAATTTTTATTAGACAACCATTTTTTGGTTATGCTCTTTTTGATAGACACCAAGAAAATATTAAGTAAATATTTATCCCTCTTTAACCATTCCTAAGGTAAACGTCCACAAAAATAGAACTTTAAAATCAAAAGGTATCACAGATTCAAAGATATTTTGTAAGGCTTTGTGTATTTCTTTCCAGTATTTTTAATAACCGAGCAGTCCCAGAAAATGTGATAGTGATTCACCTTTTGATTTCCACATTTTCTCCAGCACACAGACAAATTTCCAGCATGATATGATTTCTGGGAGGGTGTGATAAAAAATCTCTTCCAACCAAATTCCCTCCATTTATGTGATTTAGAACATTTACATTGATACCTCTATATTTTTGTCCATTTATCCTCAGTTATAATAATTTGTCCTCCTTTCTCCCACTTACTTCTAATGTAAGTAGTTGAGCGTGTTTTAGGATTCAGCAAACATTTATATAAACCTGAGATCCTTTTACTTTGAAAATCTGACTTGTATGCTTTTTTAAACAATTCCATTATACCGATCCTTGTCCCAGCTCCATATTCTATCATTTTACTAATTTTAATCATTCTTGTGTGTCACATCAACAACTCATAGAAAAACAAACCTGAAATATCATCACGCAACCGTAATTTTTTTATTATAAAAGCTAGTCAGTTTTTTCCAAAATATGTTTCGGCTTCATATTTATTAATACAATCATTTTTGGTGCCAATTTCATTTTCTGCATCCATTACTTTATCCCAGTGAGGCCAGTGCCTTTATAGACCTGTTGTGCTGTAAAGCTCAATGTAATGATGGCGAGTTGCTGTAAGTCAAACTTTATTATGGATATGGATCACCGCCCTGAGAAAAGTGTGCTGGTTTCATTAAGTAACCTCTGAAGGTGACCTTGTAGAGGACAGGGAAAGTGGACTAGCTGGAGTGGATGACCCAATACAGCATGCTGGTGTGTGTGTGTGTCCTCTTGATCATTTCTCTACCTATAGTCCCTGGGCTGTGGAACTGGGGCTGTGTAGAGGCTGAGCAGTAAAGTGACCTACATTACACTGCTTCCCTGGATCTGGAGCTCACAGACACACCAAATTTAGGCGATGGAAGTCTAAAGGTTAAACGCAGGGATGATTAATTGCCATACAAATAATTGAGATTGTATGTTTTTTTTGGTTTATTGAACTTTCATGTATTTTTTTGCATGACATGATTCATCCAAGGAATACAGTATGTGCTTATCCCCAAATATGCATGCAAAGGCTCTCAGTTCATACGTAATAGAGTCTAGAAGAACGTTCAAGATACACAGCTATCTTTATGGGGACGTCTCACAGATTTAATGATTTTTATACTCTACAACTCTACAGGGTGCCCAAACTTTTTCGTTTAAAAAACAAAATATCATTAAGAGTGGTGGGCCGAAGGTAAATATACCAAACTATATTACATTATAAAGCTGCCATGGGTAATTTCCTAATTAATTTCATAAGATTTAAAAGTAATTAGAAAACATATTAACTAATGTAGTATAACGTTTAAAATGATAACTTATTGCAATAAAAACATAATCACATTTATAACACAGTGGAGTTCAATGCTAGTAAAGCATGATCTGCCTTTGCAGTGATGTGTCCTCTATTCGTCAGTGTTATGTGACGGGACAACAGGGTTGAGGATCCACGTGCAGTTTATTACAAGAATGGTCAGGAAGGCAATGGTCAACAGGGTCAAACAGGTACATGCAGAGCAATCCAAAGTTGTGGTCAAAGTACAGGCAAATAGTCGGTACAGGCAGCAATCAAAACAAACAGACAAAGCAAAGGGTCAAAACAGGCCTAGGCTAAACAATGAAAAGCGCATCGTAATGCTCACAGATAAACAAGACTCAGCCCTGATGTGTGTGTGCGCGCTGTATTTATAGTCCTTGTAATGAATGAATGATGAGCTTCAGCTGTGTCTGTGTAAAATCACTGGAACTCGGAACAGGTGCGTGTGAGCGGTGCATGACTGGAACTTGTAGTCCATGTAATGGTAGATTTGTAATCCATTGTTATCTGCTTGTTTACCAGCGATCTGCAGCCGCTCGATCGCTGGTGATCATAATAGTCAGCTGACAGTATGTACATTTAAACTAAATCTGACTAAATCTGCCCGGCCGATTTGTTCTGGACCTCCAATTAGTGTGACCAAGACATAAATAAATAAATTTAGTCCAGTCGAAAAACGGCTGCTATAGTTATGAAGTGACGTGCGTCTGTTCAATACAGCACAAGCTGCAGTTCAAGGCTGCGTACAGTGTGAGTCACCTGACATTAAGCGAGCGGAGCGGGCAGCTGAAAACATTTGGATATGTTTGTGGAAAAGGCCTTTTGTACAATGCACTGATATCGTTGTTAGGGATGCAACAATTCGCTGAATTCACTGCTTTAATTCGTCAGAGTTAATTAATCGTAAAGGCTTCTCAATGCCGCGTTTCTGTTGCACACAAAGAAACTGCCACTTGTGCGCCTGTTTAAAGTTCTGAGCTTGTACGCAGAGGCCAATACGCACTAAACCATCCCCATCATTCTTCCTCTCTTCTCAGATGGAATGGTGGGCCAAATCAAAGGTTACCATGGGCCAACTTTGGCCTGCAGGTCCTAGTTTAGGCATTTCTGCTCTGCAGTATATTCTATTCTACTCCAACCCTTACCCTAATACAACCTCACAGGAAACAATCTGTGTTTTTACATTTTCACTATACTTCATTGTACTTCACATACTGTGTGATTTATGAGCCCTTTCTTCATAAGGAAAAAAAAAATGTCCCCACAAGGTAAAAAAAAAAAGACTGGTATTGCTATACTTGAGGAGACATTTGGTCCCCACAACATACAGACTACAATAGAGACACACACACAAACACATACATTTTCATCAGCTAATAATCCAGTATTTGGTGTCATACGTGATCCTATAGCAATACCTCTAATTTAGTGATAATAGTGCTTAAGAAACATTTATAATTATTAATTTTTATATTTAATTTCTTTGATGAAAGAAATCGAAAGTAACCGCATTTATATGAAATTTCCTTTTTTGTATGCTTATAATTGGCATACATTTTATGACATTGTTCATTGTTCATCACTTGCATATCGCACTTTTACCCAATAGAAAATGTTATTAAAACAGCTACTATATTTTTTATACTATCTTAACTTTCCCCTAACGTTCATCAAGCAATAAAAATAAAAGAAAGCATTGTAACAGGTCTAGTTACCAACAGACACTTATGACAGAAAGGTTGCAGGTTCATTCTCAAGTAGAGTTGGCCTCGAGTCTGAAACCTACTTACAACATCACTAATGTCTCTCAGAGACACTTGAACTGATGCACTTCTCCATACAGTGTTCAGTGTCATAACGTACGACTAGATTTACCAGTACAGTGTTGATTGTGATCCTTTGCACATGCTCATACTGTATGAAGGCCTTTAAACACTGCTGTGAAAGTTATCGATTGGCCTTTTGGGTCATGACATTGGCTTATTTCCAGTTCAGTGAATGTCAGGACCTCATTTCAGTGCACAATGGCTAAAGTCTGCACAGCACGTCTGCATCTTATAACTGCATGGCTGTGCTTGTCCAGCAGTCAGTAGATTACTAATCCGATCCACAGACAGGTTATGTAATGCTAGCTGTTCATTATGTTGCCATACTGTGTGTTGTTTGTATACTGCATGCTGCATTCAAATCTCTCTAAGATGGTCTTCGTAGGGTTACTGTGTCAGGATGCTTATATGAGGTGATACGAAGTTCAGGTTACGAAACTCCTCCACAGTGAGAAATAGTACACTATTCCAACACTGTAAAAATACAATTGATTTATGTTGGGACAACAAGGAATGAAGTTAACTTAATTATTTGTACAAATTTAAGTGGATTGAACATAAAAGAATTGTCACAAAAAAAAAACTCAAAAAAATTGTGTTTTTCCTGCTCATTTTAAGTGAGTAGTCTTAAGACAGCAGCCATATTCTAATTGAGTGAAGAGTTTTATTCTACATATATTGAAAATACATTTTGTTGTCCCTAAGAGATCGCTGAACATAATCAACTGGATGCATTATGTTGTTGGTTTAAAATAATTACTTTATGTTACCAAATGCAAACGTCCTGTCAAATGCTGAATGTCATTGACTTTGATTCAAGGTTTTGGGTTACTTGCATTTATGGAATATTTTAGATTATTTCAGACTTATTTGACTTTCTTTTTTCTGTTCTGCACAAAAGAAAGATGTTATTTTGGACCCCATGTTAAAACATACTTTAAAATGTCCTTGATTAATATTATATTTAGTCAAGAATAATTATTTTATATGATCGAATGCAAATGTCTTGTCAAATGGTAATTGTCAATGACTTAATCTTGATGCCTAGATAAGGTTATGCTTAGGTCACTTATGTTGAATATTTTAGTTTAATTCCGTCTTGTTTGACTTTCTTTTGTCTGTCAAACACAAAAGTCAGAGCTGTCAAATGTGTTATTGCACCCGATGTTAAAACACATCAAAATGTCCTTGTTTTTCACAGAAGAATGAATGACATGAGGGTCAGAATCAGTCTTTATGTCTGCTTTCTTCAAGCTGTCTCATTTTCTGATATGGAATTTAGGTTTCTTGCTAATGTTGACTTTGGCTTGCTTAGTGGGCTTCAAAAAGACACTTATTATTCACTAATAATATTGGTTTGACCACAGTAAACCTGCTTGAAAGCATCTGAATCAAAATATTCAATCAATGAATGAACTTAACCTGTAATTGATCTGAACTGAATCAACTCTAAAGTGAATGAAGCTAATAAATCCAATGAGTTCCTGTTTAAAACTAGGAAGCTGCTTTTAAACTATTTCTACAGAGCCCAACAGTCAGACTGAAAGTAAAAACTCACTCATTTTCTACATTGAGAAAATTATTTGCGACAATAATTGCTGAACTTTTAAGACAGATCTGTTATGAGCTCTTAAGAATTTTGATCAACTGTAAATGATTTTTTTAAACCCATCTGTTTGTGTTAATTCAACATTTTCAACCCTTAACTGTCACCATCCCACAGGTGAAACGTTTTTCAATACATATTTAATTAAATTTAAACAATTGTCAAAACTTAGCTTGACAAATTATATTAAATATGCATATATCATCTAAAGTTTTCAAACATGAACAGTTTAAAAGGGGTTAAAAAAAAGAATTTGAAACTTTATTTTCCACCTTTATGCAATACAGAAAAAAATATATATAAATAAAAAATTAACCAGTCAGAGAGTTTAACAGCTAGTAAAGATCTTTAGCTCCACACACTCTTTACGAATCATTAAAAAAATCAAATCGTCTTCAAAATATTTAAATATATACGTATCAGCTTGTCACCTAGAGCCAGGTAAACTCTGCATTCTCTGTGATGCAGTAAAAAAGAAAAGTTTAACTTCACATCTGGGTCAGGACGTCATAGGGATGATTTTGTGGACATTGTGATCCAGTTCTGGCCCATCAAACGCACTTTATTGGAATAGCTTAGTGTCTGCCCGTTGGTATACTATGACAATGGCTGCTGCCACCACCAAGCAAATCTGCATTATTGACGCCACTGGCATCTACATATTTAATACACTGGGCCCCGCTATTGACTTTCCAGGCTAACGGTTCGGTTGTACACAAAGCCGAGCGGCCCTGATCCCCTGCCGGGACACATTCTGCTGCCTGCCTGCCTCCCCCTCAGACTGGAACGGCCCCCTGCTTCGCTTCAACACTCACTGCTTTGGAACAGCAGATTCATTTCATTCCAGGCCCTGGTATTGAAGTGAGTGTGTGTGTGTGTGTGTGTGTGTGTGTGTGTGTGTGTGTGTGTGTG
>CAIGQQ010011173.1:10788355-10810410 GCA_903798035.1 Danio albolineatus | reverse complement strand
TGATACCAACAACTCAGCTGGAGTTTCATTCATTCATTTTCCTTCGGTTTAGTCTTCATTTCAGAAGTCGCCACAGTGGAATGAACCACCAACTATTCCAGCATATGTTTTACCCAGCGGATGTCTGCTTAATATCTGCAAATACTGCTCCTTCAACAGCAGTACACGTCAACTTACACTAACCCTAACCCCAAACTAACTGTCTACTTATAATTAGTTAGCATGTAGAGGCAATGTAACTTACTGTAAATTCAGTTAAACGCGTTTAAGGGACCATCAAAATACTGTAAAGTGATACCAACAACTCAGCTGGAGTTTCATTCATTCATTTTCCTTCGGCTTAGTCTCCATTTCAGATGTCGCCACAGTGGAATGAACCACCAACTATTCTGGCATATGTTTTACTTAGCGGATGTCTGCTTAATATCTGCTGATACTGCTCCTTCAACAGAAGTACGTCAACTCACACAAACCCTAACCCCAACCTAACGGTCTACTTATAATTAGTTGGCATGTAGATGCAATGTGACTTACTGTAAATTCAGTTAAACGCGTTTAAGGCACCGTCACAATACTGTAAAGTGATACCAACAACTCAGCTGGAGTTTCATTCATTTATTTTCCTTCGGCTTAGTCTTCATTTCAGATATCGCAACAGTGGAATGAACCACCAACTCTTCAAGCATACTGTATGTTTTACGCAGCGGATGCCCTTCCAGCCCCAACCCAGTACTGGGAAACACCCATACACTCACATTCACACAAACTACAGCCACTTTTGTTCATCCAATTCACCTTTAGTGCATGTCTTTGGATTGTGAGGGAAACCGGAGGACCCACAGGCGAACACGGGGGCAACATGCAAACATAGAAATGCCAACTGGCCCAGCCTGGACTCGAACCAGCGACCTTCTTGCTACGGGCGACAGTGCTAACCACTAAGCCACCGTGCCGCCGCTGGAGTGTCAATTCGAGATATTGTGATGTGAAAGTTCTTGGAAGAAAACTCAAGAGTGTACTTTGCACGTTGTAACTTGCAGATCTGTTTCCATACTCCAACAGCAACATTACACACTAAAGGGAATTAAAAATGCATAAAGCATAATACAATCCCTTTAAACAAGAGAAGCGGTTTGTCAGTGTTCCTATCGGACTAAAGCCAATTTGCCAATCTTCTCCGTTTACAAGTACAGGTATCAGAGCCAGAAACTCGATGATACGGATGCTGAGCGCACACACACACACACACACACACACACACACACACACACACACACACTAATCTATGGCGTCAGCAGTGATCATAGCACTTTCAAGCAGTTTTCCACCAAGAGGGAACGCATTAGCGAGGTGAATGACGTGCTTTCCTCTTGCTTTGTGTGTATAAGCGAGAGAAATGAGAGGAATAATAGAATTAGTGGTTAACTCGGGACACTCCCGCTCAAAAACAAACAACAAAACACTCGAAAATCCCATCATGCAGCATAACGTAACAAGCCAACTCAATCATCTTAAAGAAATTCAGTTATTTCAGAAGCAAGCTGCGGTGCGGCTTAGTTCAGTGAACCAAATCCGCGACGTTATTTTACCTGAAATTCAGTCTGAGGTCGAAATGCTCTAAAAAATAACAGCGTTCAAAGCACAGGGAATGTCATTTTCTCCAGTTTCTAAGAATGAGCAAATTGCAAAGTCAACTCTGAACTGAGTAACTTCCGCGCGGAGCATCTCGATAATTGTCTCCAGTGTGTAATTAGCAAGTCCTGAGGCTAGACTCTCAAGAAAATAATTGCATACTTGATTTGGGCTAAAATATAACATGCGCAGTAATTGAAGATTGTAATGTGGGTTTACGGCACAGAAGATATATGCGTTATGCTTGAAGTGCACGTCGGGTATTGAAACAATGGCTTTTTTTGAAATGCCAACACTCAGTAACAGCATGTAATTGTGGAGTTCATTTTAAGTGAGTTCCTCTTTTTCAAAACTTAGATGTGTCTACTTTCTGCTAATTCCTTTCTTTTTAAAGTTTTTTAACTAATGAAAATTTATTTATGTGGCACACAAACAACACGCAGGTGACTACTCATATGTTTATGTTTATTCTATTATAATTTTAAGCTGCTCATGCTGCTATTTTAATATTTGATTCTATTATATATTATATTTACACATTCATTCATTCACATTGAGTCATTTTCCTTCGACTTAGTTCCTTATTTATCATGGGTCACCACAGCAGAATGAACCGCTATCTATTCCGTATGTTTTAAGATGCCCTTCCAACTGCAACTCAGCTCTGGGAAACACCCAAACACTCACTCACACACATACACATTCACATACGCTACGGCCAATTTAGCTCATCCAAAGCCATGTCTTTGGACTTGTGGGGGAAACTGGAGCAGAAACGCACGCCAACACAGGGAGAACGTGCAAATTCCACACAGAAACGACAACTGGCCCAGCCAGGACTCAAACCAGCAGGCTTCTTGCTGCAGGGCAACAGTGCTAATCATTGAGTCACCGTGCTGCCTTATTTATCAACATTCTTGCAATAACACATTGACAGAATTATTCCTCATAGTTATCCTGTCCTTAATAAGTTCATTGTAAATGGTGTTGGACAATTTTTAGTTTGATTATTTCTTAAAGATTCTGTTTCACACAGATGTATGAAACAAGCCAGAAACTAACCTTTTCCTTTAAAGGGCAATTTTAACTTCATGATCCATTCATTCGTTTTCTTTTCAGCTTAGTCCCTTTATTAATCTGGGGACACCACAGCAGAATGAACCGCCATTAACTTCATGGTGTTCAGGGGAATTTTTATAACCCTTGAAAGGACAGTTTTATTAATCACCTTATTAACTACATTTGGGCTGAGTTTGTCAAAAACCTAATAATGAATCCAGTTACTTCAGCTAATCAGAATAATTATAAGAATAGAGGACATTATTAATAAATCACTCAGTTTGATATTATATTCAGTCATGAAAGGCCTGTTTAGCATCCTTTCTGTCTTGGAAAAGAATATTTTTGAATGATGGATAGATTGGGGTGACACGGTGGGTTAGGCGTTGGCATTGTTCAGTGGTTAGCACTGATTCGAATCCCGGATGGGTCAGTGGCATTTCTGTATGGAGTTTGCATGTTCTTCCCATGTTCACATGAGTTTCCTCCGGGATCTCTGGTTTCCAAAGACATGCGCTATAGGTGAATAAACTAAATTGGTCATCGTGTATGTGTGTGAATGAGTGTGCATGAATATTTCCCAGTACTAGGTTGCAGCTGGAAGGGCTTCCGCTGTGTAAAACATATACTGGATAAGTTGGTGGTTCATTCCACTGTGGCAACCCCTGATGAATAAAGGGACTAAGTCAAAGGAAATTGAATGATAAATGGATAGATTTATATATTGGTTACGATATGGGAACTCAATAGAGTTTAAAATATTTTGTTGTGCTTTAACCCTACTCTACATTCCAGAGAAATGCATTCCACACCCAAACAATGATGAGGTCTGGAACAAGACCTGTCTTGTACACAATCCTTGTCTAGATGATTTTGTAGTACTTTGTAGTACAGTAAACCACTTCTTGGTTGAAACCTTCAGTAGCTGTTGTTACTAATTAGACGACAACACTGAATCAACTGATGGTGTGAGCTTGGGACTGTCTGTTATCCGACCAATTCTAGATGAATGCAGTGTTACATATAGTGTTCAAATGATGGATTTGCCCAATGGCAATTTCTCATGTGATTATTGGGCACAACCTGTTTGACATATTGTGGTTATTTGTAATTGACAATGGGTGTTAACTTGGTAGTCAACGAAATTTCCATTCGTTTTTTTTTTTCTGAAGCTAGTGGAGCAGAACTTACATACTGCCGATTAAGTATATTAGTGTGACTGCACTCTGCCATGCAGTGCTAACCGGGCATGATGATTATTTTTCCCCGGCTTGGTAGTTTCATTTGCCGAGACTCTAATTTGATCAGCGTTATAGATCGGTGATGATGAACCCAAGGCATTATGGTCCCAAAGTCATGGCCTTGTGCTCGCTCGTGATGTCTCCTTGCGTAACTCGTAATCAGCAGAGGCGTATTGGGTAATAATCTCCACGCCGCTGATTAATTCCTTCTCGGGGATGTCCGAAATTAACAGTCGCGACGGAAGCGCCGGCTGCTTCCTGAGACATCCCAGACTCTGTTTGGCAGTCATCAGCCAAATAGAGCTGGGAAATTGTGCAAATGGTAATCTCTGGATTATGGTGTTAATCCCGGGTTGGAAGACAATAGGGCGAGAGGGCCCTGAAATCAGGCTGACTGACTCTCCTGCAGGTGATTTGGAGCAGGCCCAGCCTAATTTCGCATTTTAAGATCGGAGGACTGATTTAATATGGTTGAGGTTTTTAAAGGTACGGTATGTTGGATTATTGTACATAGAACAATAGCAAGTGTTGATTTTAATGGTTAAATGTCAGGTTCAGGCTATTCAATGGATGTTGTTTTGTTTTCTATGATACCAATCATAAAATGATGCATTTAAAAAAGAACCGATACCTCAATAGCTATGTTTTCAACCACCTATTTTTATATACACAGTCTGGAATATGCCAAAAAAATGCTTAATGGGAACGGCAAGATATAATATAAAACTGATATGAGATAAAACCGAGTGGGATAGTTTGCAACTGTATACCATTGGAGAGGATCATATATTCTTTGAGAGGAAGCGGTGAATCATTTTAAAAGATTTGTAATCCATTTTTTAACTATATAAAAACAGTACCACTTGTTTTTTTCCCCATTGGTTTATCCAATTCAATTCATGTTTATTTCTATAGCGCTTTTACAATGTAGATATTGTCAAAGCAGCTTAACATAGACGTTTTATCATCCAGTGTTCAGAGTTGAGGTTCAGTTTTAGGTTTATTCTGCATCTCCTACATTAATGTATTTATTATTACTTTATTTATTTATTTGTATACTGTGTGCATGTTTTACTTTAGTTTGCTTGTTGCTTAATTTCAGTGTTCTGTATTATAAACTTTTGAAAAAGCAAAATAAAAATATATAATTCAGCAAACTGAGTAGGTTAAACATTTTTTCCAATCAGAAAAAAATGCACAAACTACGATAAAAACACATTCTGGGATAATAATAATTCCTTACATTTATATAGCGCTTTTATAGACACTCAAATTGCTTTACACAATGGGAGGTCTCCTCATCCACCACCAGTGTGCAGCATCCACCTGGATGACGCGACGGCAGCCATATTGCACCAGACCGCACACCACACACCAGCTTATTAGTGGAAAAGAGACGGAGTGATTAAGTCAATTATGATAAGGGGATGGTTTGGAGGCCATGATGGACAGAGGCCAGTGGGCAGATCTGGTCAGGATACCAGGGTTAAACCCCTATTCTATTTCGAAGAGCATCCTGGGATTTTTAACGACCACAGAGAGTCAATACCTAGGTTTAACGTCTCATCCAAAAGACGGATGCGCATCAAAAAAGTTGATGGGCATGATGGGATGGCATCAATGGATAAACCAGTGAACCGACAACATTGCAAAAATATTTGAAATGTTGTTTTGGTCATTGAAAAATGACCACTACTGCAATAATTTAACACTAAAAGTTACTGTAACTAACAATAACAGCAAAATATCCAGCATTCTTGGTTTGCTACAGAACAGCTTAAAATATCAGCCATTCTTTTGCAGAAATACGGCATATTTACCTTGTCTTGGAAATTAAAAAAAAGACCAAACCAATAAAACCCAACACACCATGTCTTTCTAATATTATCAATTCACGAAGACGCCCTGGTATATGAATTTCTGCTTAATTAACTGTCAGATTGATTAAAAGAGATGTTTGTTCTTTCGAGAGTCACTGGCAAATTCACCTCAAGAGCTGAGCATCGTCGCCATCGCCATGGAGACAACCTTGGCATAGGCGGCATGATTGGCTTGTGTGAAACAAGAAGTAACTGAACGTGTTCCATTGCACAGACGCTGCACTGAGTGGCATATAAGTGCACTTTAAAGTGTAGAGTCTCTCCGAGTGCCCTGGTTTCTCTTGGAAATTGCTCAACAACCTCTAAAGTTATTCTGACCAAATATTGCAGGTGAAGGACGCAGAGGCACATGAGAGGCCTCTCAACAGTAAGGAACACAACGGCTGCCTATATAGGAAACCAGTCTGGCTATTTAAAGTGAATGTCCTCTATGCCTATACATCGTTCATGTTTTTTGGAAAAGGAGACTGTTTTTATGAGTTTCATTGCCTTTTTAGACCAAATCATTGTAAATGATTATGTAAAGGATATGGCAAATTTACCAACGTTCAGTTTTAGGTTCCATCTTTTGTTGTTATCTATGAAGTGGCCCCAAAGGCAATTTATGAAGTCTGGATGAATGTTGATGGACGAAAACTAGATGCTGTAGAATATGAATATGGAAGATATTAGAAAAGAAGGGGAAAAGTTTGGTCAGAAGGTAGGACTGTGCGTCAGTGTCACTACAGCCTGAATTACTGTCCTCCTTGGCTCAACTAGGTCATCTGCTCTCAAATAGGCTTGCACACTTCATTTTCGCACCCATATTGCTCACCTTATTTATCCTTCAGATTTTCAGGCATCCAAACGCTGCCAAAATATTATTATAGAAGTCTTGTTTTCAATTGTAAATAGATCTCGTTAAATTTGATCTTTAAATGACAGCTAGCAAGGTTCTTGAGGGAACTTTTTTCCCATAGCATTTTAATGTCCTATAATTACATTAGAGGTGTGAACCTACACTGATCTCATGGCTCGGTTTGGTTACGATTATTATGCCATCGATTCAGTTCAATTCGATATCTCGGTGCATCACGGAGCATTGACAATGCTTTCCATACACAATTTGATATTTTACTTCACAGCACAAGAATTCTTCTTAAAAAGTATAAATATATTTATATTTATACATTATTTGTTATACAATTTTGTCTTTTAGACACAGTCAGCTATATGAACTGGACCTTTAAAAACTCAGGTACATGCACAGAACAACATGAGCATTTATAGCAAATAAAACAATGTAAATATATTTCTGAGCCTTGTTGAATGAGTTCCTGTCTGATTGGTCACGGCTTCAACAGAAAGGGCTGTGATTGGCTCTAACACTGTTCTCTTGGCTCTAACACTGATAAACGGCAGTGGTGATCACAGCTGGTCCGTGATAGACACTGAGAAGAAAACTCACTCTGCAGACACGCGCTTGTGTCTGGATCTACAAGTATTGCTGTAACAGCCTAAAGGAGAGAAAAGTTACCTCACGCCAGTTAGTCAAAGATCGAGAGAGATGGAGTTTTCTCCATAGCAGGGGTTTCTGCTGTAACTTCTGTTCCTACCGCAATATAGCGCATATGAGATCAATTATGTCAGTACCCAATAACCGGTTAGGATCTAATACTGAATCGATACCGAATTGTCCGTGTCTGCATCACAGTGCGTCAAAGAAACAAAATAAATTTGACACCCCTAAATTACATTAATTTTATATCATATTTTTACATAACAGACAGCACAGTGGTGCAGTGGGTAGTGCTGTCGCCTCACAGCAAGAGGGTCGCTGGTTTGAACCTCGGCTGAGTCAGTTGGCAATTCTGTGTGGAGTTTGCATGTTCTCCCCGTGTTTGTGTGGGTCTCCTCCGGGTGCTCTGGTTTCCCCCACAAGTCCAAAGACATGTGGTACAGGTGAACAGGGTAAGCTAAACTGTCTGTAGTGTATGTGTGCAAATGAGAGTGATGGGTTGCAGCTAGAAGGGCATCCGCTGTGTAAAACATATGCTGGATAAGTTGGTGGTTCATTCCGCTGTGGCAACCCCAGATTAATAACAGGACTGAGCCAAAAAGAAATTTAATTAATTAATTTTTATATAACATTTATGTAAATAATAACGACATGCTAAGCTAATTATATAGCTTAATTAGCTCCACGCATTTGTTTTGTGACTGGAAAAAAAATTCGACTCAAATCATAAATTAATTTTTTTATTATTTTTATTATTTTTATTATTATTTATTATTTAGTTATTTTGTCAAATTCTTTTTTTTAAAGGCCATATCACCCAGCCCTAGTTGAAATACCGTAAATAAAAATGGTGCAAAAGGTACAAATCAGTCAAAGAAATGTTATTGACAGAATCAAATGAAATTTACAAAATGCAACATTTTGCATAGAATATATGTTTGTTTGTATTAATAAGTGTTAATTAAAAATAAGTGTTTGCTTTAATGTTTGAAATTCTTGAAATGCTAAAAAAAAGTTAGATAATAAGGTTTATTTAATATATATAAGGTTTATTCAATTTATGCAAAAACACTTTTTCTGACCTGTACTAATTCAAATATTTATAATAACAAATGATCATCATACTACATTTTATTGTACTTTCAATGATTAAAATATTTGGCTCAGCCATTGTGTAAAACCCATTGAAGGATAGTGTAGTGTCCAAGGATAAGGATTTTTTAATGACGCTTAAGTATCTGGTTCTGCACTTTGGTCTTTTAATATGTTTTCAAAATGACATGTGACATTTAATGTCTTCTTAAAGCATGTAAAAACGCATAATCAACCAAATATATTCAACAAAACATTCACATTCACTATATGAAAAAAAAACACTACAGCTGTATTACACTTTAATTGTTTTGATCCCGTTTCATCTCACCCAAGTTCATCCTGTATTATTGATATTTAAAATGACAGGTCATCTCATGTGCAAACCAGCCAAATATTGCCATTGAAAAAAGATGAAAGTTCATCCCAACCTAATCCCTGCTTTCCATAATCCAGAAGGAAATTTGTTTGGCAAATGCATTGTGGAGAGAAGCAAATATTCCAGACGGAGCGTACGACTCAGAAAAAGTGTCCTGCAATATCCCGTCTCGAACTACGTGATTGAGAGACATTGTTCAACAGTAGCTCCATTAAATAATCACACATTAGCAAAGATGTGTTTGATTAGGTCTCATTAACATCCTTGGCAGATGCCCCACATTCAAAGATCTTCAACTGACCAACATTATACGCCCTCTGTCTAGCAGCACCCAGCAACAGACCGGACATGGTGTTATAACTCAGAATGGCAGTCGGCTAACCTCTTTACGTTTTGCATTAGCTTGTTTATGGCTTTTAAGAGTATGATTTTAAATGACCGCAACATCATTTGAGCTGCATTATGGTATCGTGTAATTGACACAATGATTGAGGATAATCATTCAATATCGAACAATTACCTAAACAGACCTACTGTTGTGCTAGGGAGGATGGAATTAGGGATGTATATATAACATGGTTATGTGTTGTTTGTGTGATTGCGACGCTATTAAGATTATGCAACTTTATTTAGACATTCAGCAGCTTTTAGGATTCCAAGCGGATTGCCATTGGGGAAGCCATATTATTTTTATTAAGTATATTAACCAGGGCCATGTGAAAGCTACGTTTCTAGAAATGTAGTGCATTTAATAGAATATTTGCATTGCATTTGCAGTACACAATGCTGATTGGTTTGCTTAATAGTATAAATCTTAACATTTTCATGTCAATCTGGCCTATTATACGCTAAAAGATAAATTGAAACTTCTGTGACTATTTATAAAGCTATTGAATGTTAACTGCGCAATAAGGTGCCAATAGTTAAGATTAATTAAACTATGCTCACAATGAAACTATTCATTCATTCATTCATTTTCTTTTCGGCTTAGTCCATTTATTAATCTGGGGTCGCCACAGTGGAATGAACCACCAACATCCAGCACATGTTTTATGCATTTTAACATATTTTTTCAGTTAATTCCTAATAACATGTTAAATTATAGTCATAATCTGATTACAAGTTGTATAGGCATGGGGCGATAATCGTTTTCAAGGTTTGGAAAAGTCAAGGTTTTAAAACCGACAAAATTTTCTGTAATACCATTCCTAAGGTATGTTTAAGACTTTATTTACGTTTTTATTTATTATTTTTTTGTTTGTTTATTGGATTTTAGGAAGGCGGTATCTCCAGCAGAAAAGATCTCCAAAGATGCCGTATTAAATTGTAAAGAAATCTGTGTTTTTGAAACAAATAAATACAGAAAATCAATAACTTTCATTATTAAGTCTGACGTTTACTGCTCTAAAATATATTCTTTTTAGCTGTCTGGATAAAAAACAAACACACTATATTTTATTTTGAGAAAGATTTCAAATATTTTGGAGCAGTAATCATAATATCGTCAAACCGTGATATTTTTATCTAAGGTTATCATACCATCAGAATCTTATACCGGCTCGTGCCTAAAGTTGTAATTATACATTCATTCAATCAAATTCAGTTGTATATATTAAACTAATAATCTGCCGTCTTCTCACTGTTTCTTTAAATCCTTTGACTGACATTTATTAATGAGACTTTATTATAAAGTGGCACCTATTGGGCTTTACAATCCTTTGTTATTTAATTTGGTTGAAACCTTTATTATCTTTGAACATGCGCACTACCTGACAAAAGTCTCGTCATTGATCCCAGTTTTAAGAGCAACAAATAATAACTTGACTTCTAGTTGATCATTTGGAAAAGTGGCAAAAGGTAGAGGTTTCAGATGAATCATTTGTTGTCATACATCAGCCTCCACATCAAAGTTCCTGAAAGCAAAGAAGGTCAAGGTGCTCCAGGATTGTCCAGCCCAGACACCAAACATGAACATTATTAAGCATATCTGGGGTAAGATGGAAGAGAAGGCATTAAAGATGAATCTTGATGCACTCTGGGTGTCCTGCAATGACTTTATTAATAAGTCATTGCAGAGATGTATGGATGCAGTCCTCCAAGGCCATGGGAGTCATGACACAATATTATTTCTTTTTCCATTCTACACTGCACATTATTTCTGTTAAGTGACAAGACTTTTGACTAAGCAAAGTCAACCTTACTGACCTAATTACATAATTAATAATCAAGTAAAATAAGCGTAATCTAGAGGCCTTTGCCTTTCATATAAGCCACTTCTTACAAAATGATCAACTAGGTTCATGTCAAGTTATAATTGGTTGTTGCTAAAACTTGTATAGGCGACAAGTATTTTTGGTTATTACACCGCTTAAAGTAAAAAATGTTTGCAGCTTTGATCAATATCATGATAAAGTATATTATGAAAGAAACTTCAGCAGTTAATTCCAAGACAGTATGATGACGTCATAATCTATCCCCCGATGTGCTCGCTCAGATTTTATTCAGCTAGTGTTATTACCTATTTAGCTGTAATCATGTTAACATCTCTGTAATTCCATTGACATGTTTGTCATTTGACCAACTTTCTTCTGAATATTTTTAAGATAAGCTATATTTATATAATAAGGGTTATAATTTATTATTTAAGGGATATAATTTCTTGTCTCCAGATGTTCAGACATATATTTGAATCTTGTAAAGGCATTTAAGTCCCTTCATTAGGTATGTGCTGTATTATGTCAGAGCCTGGAGCCTCCGCTGGCATCTCTCCAGTCTGGGTTTCAGGCCACTGTGTTCTTGCCCCACTGGAGACTCGGACACAGAGCCGCCTTGCCAGCGAGCGATGATGCCCAGATGGCATTGCGACCACGTCTGTGGACAGTTTGGAGGGCTGATGGCCTAGATTCCAACACAAGTGCGCTTGAGTCTGTTCAGTCCTGCCGTCTGGTTTAATCTAGAGATTGAGAAGACTAGGGCAATGTCTTTAAACAGTCAAAACCCATATTTCATATTTTTATTTAAAGCAGAGGTCAACTAATTATATATATTTGCTGTTTATTTAAATCACCCTCAGGCCATCCAAGCTGTAGGTGACTTTTTTTCTTCTTCAGTAGAAAATTCAAGATTTTTAGTCTTATAAAGTAAAATGCCTTTAATCAACACCATCAGCCAAAGGGGATTGTTATCTGTTTCTTTCTTTTCAAATAGCTGACTGACCAGTTTGTTAATGTAATTATATTATGACGTCACATATACACAATTATTAGAGTACTCGATAATTATATAAAATGCTTATTTTAAATGTCGAAAGCATATAAAAATGTATTGACAAATTATAAGAATGCACTAAATATTAATTTCCGCCCTTGATTGAAGTGTTAGTTTCACATATCACTTATCAACAGCGCATCAGTTTTTTCAAGTTGGAACTGTTACTTTAGTTAAAGCCCTGCTCACAATGTGGAATTTCAGCCACCATTTGGTCATCTGAGACAAATTTGGGAAATCCTAAAAGATTCCTGAAATTCTAGGCTTAAATTTGCTAGTTTGACATGTTCATAGCCAGCCGTTTAATAACCCTTTCCATCAGATTTTCCTTCGATGAAGTTCTGGCAATGTCAGAGGGTTTCAGATACTTTTCTCCTGTCTGACAACAGCTGCAATAATCGTCCAACCAAGAACCAATAGGAACGCCGAATCTGATGACACAATCCACAAAACAACTTCAAACCACCACAGGGAAATGCCAAAACTTCTTCCTGGTTTTATCATTGAGACACGCTGTGTGCAAAATTGCCGCTACAGATTGTTGTGTTTGCTGTGAGGTATCATTTCAGAACGTGAGACAGTGAAAGTGTCACAGATTAACGATGTTTATTAATGAGTTTTCATCTGTATTTGGTGCATCTTCATTGTCGTTCAGAATGACATTATGAGATTTTAAGCCACGGTCACACTGCACTTTTTAGCCCTATAGACTTCCATTCATATGCATGTGAATGTGACAGACCGCAAACGCAAGCTCGTGCGACAAGTTTTAAAGTTCACTGCGTTGGAAAGTTCAAGCTTTGTTAACTCTAACCTGCAAAATCGCATCACGTGATTCCGTGAGACCAATCGAAGACCAAAGCATTGCTAATTACCAAAAATTAAATATGGAGCAATCGCTATTTTTTTTAAATGTCTAATCATCTTGTTTAGTCCCACCTCTTTTCGCGGCGTTGTGCGACAGAATTTCGCATTCTTAAACTCTAGTGTTACCGCGGCATTACAGTGTGACACGGGAGCCATGTTCGCAACATGCTACAATTGTTCAGGATTAGAATTTTTTTTTTAAACAAATAAATAAATAAATAAATAAATAAATTGCAGTGTGATCCAGGCTTTAGTCGCTGTTATAGTAAATGTTGCACTGAATGAGTAGGCAACAAATATGGTATATTGGTTTATCTCATTTATGAGTCCCTTTTGGGGATGTCAGAACTGTGTTTTAATTGAGCAACTTGTATATCTGCAACAACTTCTTTGTGCTTAAAATAAACAGAACTTTATCATCCATCGGTGAGGATGCTAATAATATTATCTTTATAGTTATACTGTATCAATAATAGCATGGAGGAATGATATTAGTGGACATCACTTTCAGAATGATTCCTTTATTCTAATGAAAGGTGCCATGAAGTGCTTTGAATTGTACATTTTTATTCGTTGTTTGACGTAATAACTGAAACACGAAGCGTTTTATCACTGCTTTGTCAGTGAGAGTGTTGAGCTCAAGTGCATCAAATGAAAAGCGTCTTGAAGGGACCAGGGCATGTCAGATACTAGAGAGCATTTGATTGTTTACAATTTGATGAGAAACTGAAGTATGAGGTGATCCATTTAGGCGAAAGAGACAAACAACAGCTTTACATGTTTATATCAGTTTTATATCATCTAAATGGACATTTTTTTTTCACTGTTTTGGAGCACACTAGCTTATAGATATCCTAACAATTAACAATACTAATACTAACATCTAAAAAACTTTATTTTAATTTCATAGGAACTTTAACAATGAAAACATTAAAAGCCAATCAGATTCCACCAAACTCAAAAGGAAATTAAGCATATAAATGGGCAAACGATAAAACTGCAGGGCGCTTATAATAAAATTAATTAAAATTGTGCATTGATTTGAATGCTAATACAGTTATCTATCTATATTATACTTATTCTAGCTGTTAACGGAGTACAAAGTTCCACCTCTTCTTCATTCATTCCTCAAAATAATAGGATGAACATGATATACCATTTTTGAACACAGCCTCCAGAATGATTATAGAAACACACTATGACATTTATCACTAAACAGCGCTTTAAAAGAAGCCCAGTTACGCACCCCACCCCACCTTCTGTTACCTGAGATAACACAGACTTCCTGTGACATCAATAAGCAGCCATTTCTGATAAAACCCCATTTTTCTCTTTATCATCACGTCTCACATTCTGTCTCTCTTTTTATTTAGCTCTCCCTCACTTTGTCGGTAAAGGTATGCAAAGCTTTTCAACCTGCGCGACGTCAGCAGTCAGGTCAAAGAAGAGAGTATGAAAAGTGTGGGTTAGCGCGATGCGTGGGCACGATGACGCTTTCGCCTCTCTTTTCTCTCCCTCCCTTTTCCGAAAGCGTGACTCCGAGGCGCTATACTGAGCAAGAGAGGAATGATGGGAAAAGTGGGGTTTTCATGAAGGCCCTTGACCCAGAACAAGCACCAGTCTTTATTTAGGCATGCTATTACTGTTTGTGTGTGCGTGCTTGTGTGTTTGTGTGTGTGGGAGGATAGTGGGTGTAATAGAGCGACTGATAGAGAGAGAAGGAGTGATGGACAGGAAGAGGATTTAGTTTAGTGTTAATCCTGCATGCTGCTATTAATAACCCTTGAGTCATATATGAACACACACACACACACACACACACACACACAGAGACTAACTTATCAACAAGCACTGACAAACTAATTTTCACCCACCAGCAATTCTGAAAAACTGGGGAAGTCCATTAGCATGGTATATTACACAATTATACACGGCATGTTGTGCACATTGTACTCATTAAAGGGAAACATTTTGACATTATTTAGTCTCTCCTCATGTACCGTTAAAGTCAGAATTATTATCCCTCCTAAATTATTCAATACAGGTTCATTGTGAAAGCGCATCCCCGTATATATTTCTGGAGAGAGCGAAATATGTAGCCAGCGCTACATATGGCTGCATTTAGTTTTTAAAACAAACGCTACAGGCAGTATAACAGCGCTGATAGCTTCGGTTTAGTTTCATGCTGCCGGCTGACCGCTTACCTCCATGTGGAGGACTTTTCCGCTGTTTACCCAGTAGCTCACCATGTATTAGGCGGACTTGTGAAGCAGAGAGGAGTTGACCACGACAACAGGGTTCGAGTCCAGCCGTGTCAGGTTCCAGAAAGCAGATAAAACAAAAATAAAAAGGCTATAAACAAAATAAACATGTAGAGAGAGCTGAGAATGTGGTAATATCTGAAAATGTGGTAAAAATCAGGCTGCCGCGAGGGCTTTTCTTTTTCTGGATTGCTTTTGAAAACACTATCGGTTGGATTACGGAAGGGGGTGATCGGGTCAATCGGTGTAGAGATCTGTGCGACTGATTTTTTTAGTCCCACTTCCGCCAGGTTTTATTCCGCACCTGACCGCTCCCGCTGTATATTCAGTCTTTGTTCACCCGTTGCCTGCTTAGAATAATTTTATACCCTACCTGACCGAACCGCTTCCGCTAAATTTAGATCTGGTTTCCAAAATCTCACTTTTAAATTGGGTACTACCAAAAGAGAGAGATAACAGATAAAACTGTAGGTTGTCCTAGGATTGTAGGCTAAATGCTGTTTTGTTTGCCTCTTTGTGATGAGATATGAGTGCTACCCTTGACAGCTAAAGGGTACAACCTTGAGGTATTTTCACACTGTGCGACGTGTATTTTTTTTCTATTTGTGTCTATGACGCATGAAAAAGACTCCCATACATCACACTTGCTTGATGTAGGTTTGCTAACAGTAAACTGGCCGTTTTCTATAAGCTGAATGTCCTTTGAGGACAGCGCATCTTTACTTTGCTCTGCCATGGTAAAGCCCGTTCTGAGGACCATTATGTAGATAATCCGCGCACAGACTGTGTGAATAAAATGCATGTGCAGAAAGCACTGGTCTATGTGTTCAGGCTGTACCAATGCTCAATAAGAAGGTGGAAATCAAAGATGTGCTGTGCCAAAATAACGTCTGGACTCAGGAGCACTATTTTGCCCATTCACTCCCATTTAAATTACACCAGAGTTACCGACCGCTACTGCGTTTTATTCGGAAATTTATTCACGTGGCACAAGAAATCTGGTCAGGTCCCGCAGGAATGCAGGTGCAGCCGCAGGAATGCAGACCTCTAAATCAGTGTTTTTAAAAACACTATTGGTTGGGTTTAGGGAGGTGGTGGGAGGAATCAGTCAGTCAGAGGATCGACAGTGCCCCTGGTGGATTTATGTGAGAAGAGCAGGCGGAAATGGCACTCAAAAGATTGAGACCTGAAAAAGTGTACACAGCAGCTTCTAATAGATTTGTAAAACAAAAACTGCAAGAAAATCATACCTCCCGAGACCTATTTCGGGATCTCCAGAAATGTAAATGGGGTAAGTATCAATAATAAGCCTGGATTGGATTTATTAGCCCCATGCATATTTTTTCCACAGGAATTTTGTAAATCTTTAGGACACACTTTTTAAAATTATCCCCTACTTCCTATTTAGTGATGCTTTGATTACAATTTTTTGCGGTCAAATACCAATACCAAATACCCAATACTGGTCATTCAAGCTTCATGTAAGTGTAAACTCTTTGTTGACTGTTACTGATAACATTTGTTAAAGATAAATGCTGCATTTTCCTTTAGCAGTTTTGCTACCAGGATACTTTGTTTATTAATGAGCCTAGAAGACTGTCAAACTGATCATAACCACAACTGACAAGGTGTAATTAAAACATTGTCCAATATGTGACTGACAACAAAAACAAACAGAAACATGTTGTTTGTTCAAGTTTTGTGTTTGAGGAAATGACACATCATAATTTAGCTGAACATGATGTTACTCTAATATAAGTTATGCAAAAACTCACTGAAGCAGCAAAATGTACCTCTTGCTTTGTTGTTTAAAAGTATTGGTGCCAAAATTTGTCAGTGAGTGTGAACACTCATCAAATCTCCAGTGTGTTCAGCAGTGACTAATCTAACCCAATCTAATCCAATTTTGTCCAATTTTAATAACCTCAGGAGGAATATGTGTGATTGGCTACAATGATAGACATAAACATGCTAAATCTGAATAATGAGACGATCTAAATGTAATGCACTATTCATACATTTTCACATTTGACTTTAGTTCCAACAGCCATTACTTTAGTTTAACTTTGCATCCTTACCTTGTTTTGTGGGCCATTTTTTGTTCATTTTGGTGGCATCTTTGACTTACGATCTGTTAATTTGCAACCTAAAATGACACCAAAATGCATCAAGAATGTAATTATCAGACAGCCGATGTTGATACCATAATATGCAACACCAACCCTGTCTGGGTTAAAAAATGTGTTACAATAAACAATAAAATGTTAATAAAAGACACTTTTTCATGCTATGAAAGTTTAAAAGTTGTTGAAAGAAAGATCAAGGTCCTAAAACGCAATTAAAATGCATCGGAATCTGTGAAAATCAAAACGTAAATCACAAAATATGGAAAACTGCTCATTTACGGATTTTTTTTTATTTTAAATTTTTTTACTTTTTACAGTGTGGGCCTGATAATTAATAATAATAATAATAATAAAAGAACAAATAACCACAAACTCCCAAAATCATTATATGTTGTCCTCTGCTACATTTCTCAGATCAACTATGGCAGCATTAGATTAATTATGATACGCATACAAAACGCTGTCACTTTAGGATATATTTACGTTGAGTTACAATCAATTTACCAGCAGTATATAAAACTTAAAGGGTGGCAAGGTGGCTCAGTGGTTAGCACTGTTGCCTCTCAGAAAGAGGGTCGCTAGTTCGAGTCCAATTTGGGCCAGTTGGCATTTTTTGTGGAGTTTGCATGTTCTTCCTGTGTTAGCGTGGGTTTCCTCCAGATGCTCCGGTTTCCCCCACAGTCCAAAGACATGAGGTATGGGTGATCTGAATAAACTAAATTGTCCGTAATGTGAATGTGAGAATGTATGGGTGTTTCCCAGTTCTGGGTTGCAGCTGGAAGGGCATTCGCTTCATAAAACATATGCCGAAATAATTGGCGATTCATTCCGATGTCGTGACCCCTGATTTATAAGTGAATAAGCCGAAGATAAATCAATGAATGAATGAGGAATCTTATCAAACTTAAGAAAGCTTCCTTTAAGTTTCATAGCAGAAAATACATGAAGTTGTGCAAGGTGGAACAATATAATGGGGAGTAAATGATGACAGAATTAGCATTTTTGGCAACCAATTTCATTCCTGCCATATTTAACATACAGTTTAATCTTCTTGATACTTCATTATATCAGCGCATCAACAACAGAACAGCCCCTTATAGCTCTTCTGAACTGCCGTCTCAGAGGAGAAGCTGTGTGTGAAAAGGAAAATCCTCTCATACTCACACACACTCGAGTGTTTGGGGGATCATACACAGTCAAGGACGGTTGAAAGTTAATGTAGGAGTAGAAACTCCCTCGTGAGCCTTGTGTAAGAGCCTGTGAGTGTGTGTGTGTGACATGATTTTGCAGTAGGTGGGTTAGAACATGCATGCCAAATCACACTGAAACAAAGACAGGCTCTTCCACATTCACACGCATACAAATCAAATCGAGTTCAAATGTATTTGCAAATAAAAATATTATGGATATGCTAAAACTAGAATGTAACTGCGAAAATAATGACTGTTTCCTCACAGGTTTCTCTGGCTGTTTCTCAATTCCAAGAACACTGAGAATGAAATTGTGTTCTTGTCGAAACCTTTTTATCAAGTTTGGAAGAACGAACTTGGGATGCCGCGAAAACACAGAACGCGTCCTGTTAGAAATAAGATGCTGCGTTCTTCCTAAAGGTCACATTATTTAAACATTACAGCATTCAGGCAACGATTTATTGTTTTCCCCTTTCCACAATATATACACAATACATAAAGACCTTACAAATATACGATGCACAATACAAATAAGACTATTTCACTTTCTCAATTAGGGAAACTCCTGAGATAAATAAGTTATATCTCTGAACTTTAATAATAAATATAATAAATGCTGCGCTTCACACCTCCTTTATTCAGCAGCAATGACTTCTGGGACTTCACAAGTGAATTTTGCGCTGAAGTCTGCATCGATGCGTCTTCGATATCAAGAACACATGCGGGAACTTTAACGAGTCCTAGTTTTAGAACTGAACTTTGGCAGCAGATAGTGACGTTACACTAGAACGCAAGAACCCTGAAGAGCACATATTGAGAAACAGACTCTGTGTATGTCATTGGTAGAAGGGTATTTAGCCACACCTCAAAGGTATGCCATTGGTTGAGCCAGTGTAGTTGTTGATTGATGGGCAGCTCAAATAAATAAAACCAAAATAAAACAACCATTATTTTAAGAATGGTTTACAAAAACAAATGCTATTTTATTTTCATGCTATATATTTATTTAAGAGGGGTGACAAGGTGGCGCAATAGGTAGCGCTGTCCCCTCACAGCAAGAAGCTCGCTGGTTTGAGCCCCAGCTAGGTCAGTTGGCATTTCTGTGTGGAGTTAGTATGTTCTCACTGTGTTAACGTGGGTTTCCTCCAGGTGCTCTGGTATTCCCCACAAGTACAAAGACATGCGCTATAGGTGAATTGAATAAACTAAATTGGTCGTAGTATATTTGTGGGTGTGAATGCAAGCGTGTGTGGGTGTTTCCCAGTGCTGGGTTGTGGCTGGAAGGGCATCCGCTGTGTAAAACACATGCTGGATGAGTTGGCGGTTCATTCCGCTGTGGTAAGCCCCTGTTTAATAAAGGGACTAAGCCGAAAAGAAGATGAATAAATTACACATGGGACGATAGCCGTTTTCAAGGTATACCGCCAGTTTGAAAAAGGTTTTCATACAGCAAAAATTTTCTGTAATACCGTTCCAAAGGTACGAGTAAGATTTTTATTATTATTATTATTATTATTATTATTTTGTGCCAATTGGAAAGACATTTGTGTTTTTGAAACAAATGAAGACAGAAGTGAATGAATTATTTAGCCTGACATGTTTACTGCTCCAAAATACTTTAATGTTTCTCAAAATAAAATATATTGTGCTCAAAGGGGAAAAAAGGTTTTGTTTTTTACCCAGACATTTAAAAAAGAATATATTTTAGAGCAATAATCACAATACCGTTATACTGTGAAACCGTGATATTTTTAATCCAAGGTTATCATACCGCCAAACTCTAATACCGGCCCATGCCTAGAATAAATGAATATTTAAGACTTCTGCATTTTAGACTATTACAACAGTGCACACACTTAATCTTTATATTCACTGACCATTTATCTCTCTAATATTTGTATTATCCACTACTCATTATCCAGTAATAAGGCATATGAGATCTTGTAAACAAGCCCATTAAAATATAACACAGCCTCTTGTACTTTGCCTAATTATTGCATTGAGAAAACTAAATGTGTGTGGGTCTTTTTGTGCTAGTTCTGATTATCAGCAGTGTGTACTGGTGTGCATAAAGCATCATCTCTCGACTGACGTGAAGTGTGACTATATAGTGTTAGGCACTCTGAGCCTTCATTTCTCCCAATGACGTCAAAGCGAGGCTCCCCCACACACATCCCCGTTTCTCTCACTCTCTAGCTTTTTTCTACAACCCTCCTGCTGTATAGTGGAATTTATCTTCAGTAACCAGGCTAATCTGTTAAACACGACAGATATGAGCACAAAGCCACTTCCATTTATGCTTATTTTTTGTTCGCAGTCTCTCTGGCAACACGTAACCATGCTGAGAGATTTTAGTAACCTACTACACAGACGTCACTGTGTGCGCTGCTTTGAAGTCTGGGGATAAAGAAAGCAACGTGTCTTATTTTTATTTCTTTTTTTGCAACTTGGCTGATGACAAAAAGGCTCTTCTCTAATCCTCATTCTTCAGCATGCCTCTGACTCCTCTGCTGCTCAAGAAACAGGCGTCTCCTATTGGCTCACCTTTGCATTGCCTGAGAGCTTCAGCCAATCAGAGCTGCCCACCTCGACACCCCCCTCCCCCTCAGGTAGTGACGGCTGCATGCGTGTGCGCAGGAGAGAGAGAGAAAGAAAGCAAGAGAATTTCTATGAATGGAACTGCGGAGGAGGATCCCAGAATGTGATGGCAATTGGCATGTCATTTCTCTCTTTCTGTCTTCGTCCCCTCCTCGGGCCATCAGTTCCTCCCCCACTTTACTGTCACTTTTTGCTCCATCTTTTCATCTTTCTGTCATGGCAGACACCAATAAGTATCGCTGCCCCTGTGACGCACATGAGGTCATAGAATCTGAATATCCATAGGATCTGAATTGTAGGTCAAAGTTACTTAGGTTACAAAAGTGGATGGATGGATAGATTGATGAACGGATAGATGGACAAATGGATGGACGGACAGCATTAGGATTGATGAGTGGATAGATAGGAGTACAATGGATCTATAGATGAGTGGATGAACTGATAGATTAACAGATAGACACACAGCCTGACAGAAAGGGGTACAATGGATGGAAGGATGGATGGATGGATGGATGGATGGATGGACGGATGGACAGACAATTGGACTGATAGATGGATGAGTAAAAGAATGGATGGAAGGAAAAACCAATGGATGGATGGATGGATAGACAGCAGTAGAATCAATGAATAGATAAGTGAATAGCTTTATCGGAGTACAATGGATGTATAGATGAGAGGATGAACTGATAGACAGACAGAAGATGGATGGATGGAAGTACAAGGGGTGGATAGATGAGTGGATAAACAGATTAATAGATATACAGACAGTCAGACAAACAGCAGTCCAATAGATGGATAAATGAGTGCATGACCAGACAGACAGGATAGAAATAGAATAGATGAATAGATGAGTTGATGGACAGATGGACAGATAGACAGATAGAACAATAGATCGATAGATCGATCGATCGATCGATCGATAGATAGATAGATAGATAGATAGATAGATAGATAGATAGATAGAT
>CAIGQQ010011173.1:10759009-10770246 GCA_903798035.1 Danio albolineatus | reverse complement strand
GGATGGATGGATGGATGGATGGATGGATGGATGGATGGATGGATGGATGGATGGATGGATGGATGGATGGATGGATGGATGGATGGATGGATACTAATAAGTTAACTTAATTTTGTCAAATAAATTGTGTGGAACCCAGCCTTTATTACAGTATAGATAGATGGATGGATGGATGAATAGATGGATGGATGGACAGACATTCAATGCTGTACACAGTGTACTATTAAATAAGTAAATAATGTAGCTATTCGTATTTAAATATAAAATAAATCAAATTAATTTCCCCTTTGATTGTAATGTGGAAGGACTATGCTTATATTCCTGTTTATTTACTATGACTTTTTTTTGTTGGTCAGACAAAACAAACTTTATAATAAAACAACACTGGATATAAGAAGCATGTAAACCTGCAATGCCCACATGAGCACCAACACATGTAAATCAGCCACAGCTCTTATCCACAGTCAAACTGTAAAGCATCTAACAAACATCCCATGATTGTTTTTCATAAAAAACCCGTTTTAAAGCCATTGCCGAGCCTCCCGTGCCTAAACAAGTCGCTCTCACAAATGTGAGTCTAGATAGATGCTAAGTGCTGATACACGCACATAGCATCGCTTTTCACTGTAATGGAGTCGTGCTGAACTTAACATCCCTGAAGAAACGGCATTATGCAATTGCTTTCCTCATTGCCGGTGTAATTTCCATTGGAGCGAGAATGTGCTCCGTCACCGGAAAGCAATAAGTGCGGACAGATTTGCAGTCTCACGTCTAGATCCACTTGATGTTTGAGATGAGACATGTGGGCTATTGTTCCTCTAATAAGAGCAGACAAGTGTAGCATGAAATAAAAGCGTCCTAAAGCACGATTGCGGGGGGATCTTCAATCCTAATGACAACACGTTTCATCAATACTCTCTTCACTAACACACTTTACTCATAGACTCTGAGGCGGTTCTTTATCCGTCACAACTGCCAGCCATTTGGAGATAAATGCTGGGCTTTTACTGGTGTTATTGGCGAACACTAACATCCATTTGCCTTAGGCAGAAACAGATCAGAGACCAGTCTCGGCCAGTAAGTGGATGGTGCAAATCAATGTACAGAGAGAAACGTAAACACAATTGTTGTTTATGTTGAATGTGAGGAACATTGCATGTGAGAAACTCGCACGCTTCCATTATAATAAATGATGCATGATAATAATAAAAAATTACACTAAAAATATAATTAATTTTAAAATATTCATAATTAAATTGATAAAATAAGTCATTTGCTGCACGACTGCATGTGTGTCACGATCACATACACTCACATTCACAAGAACTACAAATCCGCCGTGTTATGGACTACATATTCCGTCATGCAACACACACACACCTGCTCCAAGTCACCATGTGATTAGACTCTCACAGCTGATGTTGCTTTCAAGCTGATTACATGGACTATTTAAGCAGCACAAGCACACACAATGTTGCTGAGTCTTGTTTTCTGTTAAAGTGACATTACAATGTGTTTCCTTAGTCTCGCCCTTGCCGTGTTTTGATCCTCGCCTTGTTTTTTAGTTTTTACTCCTGTCTGCTGCCTGCCTTGTGTCCTTTTGCCTGTTATTTTGACTACGACTCTGGATTGCCCTTTATACATCGGTTTGCTCCTGTGTTGATCATTTATGGCATGAACATCCCGTTAATTAAACCCTGCGTTTGGATCCTCACCTCCGATGTCAGTGTCACATCCCGTTACAATGTGTATATAATGTAAAGTCTGCCTGATGAATTATCTGATCCACATATTGACATTTATTCATTACTGTGATACTGTACAGTAGCAGTTTATATTAAAACATTTTAAAAAATATAGAAAATATATATATTATATGCATGTGATTATTATACAAATATTCTGTATATGGCAATATTTCAGTACTAAATATCTGTTTTCACACTGAAAAATCACTTACATTTTATTTTTAATAAACTACAATTGGGGCGACACGGTGGCGTAGTGGTTAGGACTGCCACCTTACAGCAAGATGGTCACTGGTTCGAGTCCCAGCTGGGTCAGTTGGCATTTCTATGTGGAGTTTGCATGTTGGCGTTGAGTTTCCTCAAGGGTGCTCTGGTTTCCCCCACAGTCCAAAGACAACTACTATAGGTGAATTGAATAAACTAAAGTCAGAGCATGTGTGTGAATGAGTGTATATGTTTCCAAGTACTAGATTGCAGCTGGAAGGGTATCCGCTGTGTAAAGCATATGCTGGATAAATTGGTGGTTCATTCCGCTGTGGCGACCCCTGATGAATAAAGGGACTAAGCCGAAGAAAAATAAATAAACTACAACAACTAAACAACTCCTGCAGAATGCTGTTGATTTGTGTTTATTTTACATATATATTTACACTGTGGGCGTCGCAGTGGCACAGTGGGTCGCGTTGTCGCCTCACTGCAAGAAGGTCGCTGGTTCGAGCCTCGGCTTGGTCAGTTGGCATTTCTGTGTGGAGTTTGCATGTTCTCCTGGTGTTTGTGTGGGTTTGCTCTGGGTGCTCTGGTTTCCCGCACAAGTCCAAAGACATGTGGTATAAGTGAATTGGGGAAGCTAAATGATCTGTAGTTTATATGTGTGAATGCTAGAGTGTATGGATGTTTCCCAGTGATGGGTTGCAGCTGGAAGGGCATCCGCTGCGTAAAACATGCTGGATAAGTTCCGCTGTGGCGACCCCAGATTAATAAAGGGACTAAGCCGAAAAGAAAATGAATAAATGAATGAATTTACATAGTGCATATCATACAGGCTAATTATATTTGTGTAGTTCTATTTCAAATAGAAAATATGCTATTTCTTATTAATTATACGTCAAAGACATGTTTTACTTTAAAACATTCACAATAAATATTTTTAATAATGCAAAAAAATGTTTTAAATGAACTACAATAAACCTTCAAGAATTTATTTGTTTGGTGTTTAGTTTGTGCATATGTTTGAAATACAAATGGTCGTATTAATCGTTAATATTTTAGTTTAACTGTTTATACAGTGAAATATTCACAATAAAATGTGAATATATAGAATAAATGAGATGTCTAAAACAAACAAACAAAACATATTTAGGTGATTGCAATGAAAATACTGGAACTTCATTTTCATTTAGCTATTATATCTATATATTTTTGTCTTTCAAATACATGCATTGGACAAGATGTGGCAGATACACTTTTAGTAGATCAATCAGAGAAAGCCTCAACTAAAAAAATAGATGAATGCATCCATGTGTCATGATAAAGACTACAACTGGGAGTCTTTTCATTTGTGGAGCCGCTTGTGTGAAGCATCACCACCAGGACTGCACATATGTAATTTCAACCGATATATCGCAACGTGCATGTCTGCAATAGTCACATCACAGGGATCTACAATGTAGTTGGAACTATAGTGGACCAGACATTGCAGTTAACAACATAGTGAAGTGATTTCATATTTTAACCCTATAGTGAAAGTTTATTGTTTGCATGTGTTTTTAAGGCCTGACTGTAATAATTCGATGCAATTTTTAGCCATTTGGGCACAACAAATGAAATGTTTGTAGCTTAATGATTAATTGTATATTATTTATTATACATTGATTATTTAATTTCTGCTTCTGAATACAGTTTGACTCCCCAGAAAATCATATATCACTGTTTATTTGCATCTTTTCTCTGTTGTATTTGACTATTTTGTTATTATATATTATGCAGATACGCTCCCCTAAAGAGTCATCCCAATCAATCTACAATTGTGAATTCTTTACAAGCTATTCTAGTCATCTTCTGAAATTGCATTTATATCACAATATATAATCGCAGTGAATGAAAATATTGCAATGTCAGTTTTTTCGCATACCATGCAGCCCTAATCACCACAGTGCAACAGTAAATGGCAGCTCAGGGAGTCTTTCTGAATGAAATCCTTATTTATACCAATGAGAGCTTATCCCGTTTGACCAGCCCTGCTACAGAACTAAGCCACTGATAATACATAAGCTGCTGATAATTAAAACCGATCGGCAAGAGGAAACAGCAACATTTCATTTGCATGTAGTTCAAATATGTTTAATATTTCGTTTAGCCATGTTTACTGCGGGTTAATGAAGCAAACAGCTCGGTTGAGGTTGGCATTTTTGTTTTATGACTTTTTTGGGGGACTTACTTCAATTAAGAATGGATTATGACACATTTTTTCCCCCCATCAGTACACTGACTGGCTAACAAACATTCTGAATTACCAATGAACAACAATGCTTTGTGCTTCATGATCAAAACAAGTATATCAATTAATATCTTGAGAATGTTGAAAAGGTTCTATTCTGAATGTGCAATGCCAATTGATCCAGAAAGCACTCATAATTTGCATAATTCATAAGCACCTTTATTTTGGACTATATAGTCAAGCAAAATTTTAACATTTTCTGTAAGAATAAAAGAATCGTATTAATACTGTATTGTTTACTTGCAAAGGTTGCCATATCAGAATAAAGCAACAACATGCTAGTTGATGAGTTTATTAATCAACTTTACTCAATTTTGTATTTGCACACACATCTTTAGTTCTAGTCAGCCAGCCCAAGTGCTTCCAGTGAACTGTCTTGCCATTACAAAATCGCCACGTTTAAGATCAGGGGCCGTATGTATAAAACTTCTTTTAAAAAATGCTCTTAAAAGTAGTCTTAAACTTTGACTTAAGTGTAAAAAAATTCTTAGTAAGTAGTACTTTTTTTTTTTTTTTAAGAGTAGGAGACTTTTATAAACACATCTAAAAGTAACTTTCAGTAAAGTTTGAGACTGATTCTTAAGTTCTGACTTAAGTGTTGTAAATTAAGCACTACAATGATTTAAACTCTGAATCAGTCTATCAGGATGAAGTCACAGCAGCACAATATCATTCACTGATGAATTAATACAATAAAATTATTAAAAAATTTAAAATATTGATGAAAAATGTATATAATTTAATCATATTTGTACTTAATAATATATTTGTAATAATACAATTTAATGAAAAAATTACAAATAAGTACATGCATTTTACACAATCTTGCACACATTGGCTGATTGCATTTTGAATAAAAAAAAAATATTCAAAATAAAACATTTTTGAATACAAAATCATCTTCATTTTTTTTGTATGCTATGAAATATTTCAGATTCTCATTTAAAATGCTTGCTTGTTTACAATAAAACCAAAATCAAGTGTAGTAGTGCAACAGGAATATGTTTGTTTGATTTTCTTTGTAAACCAACAATGCTGTGTGTAAACCATTATTTAAAACAGTCATTCTTTAAATGATTTTAACAGTCATTACTTAAAACAGTAAAAACATGATCAACCGTTTGGTAGAGCGGCAGTCAAAGGGTTAAAAAGTCTTTAATTTGACTTAATTTGAAGATAATACAAATTCATACAAATAAGCAAATTGAGGTGAGGTTGCGTTGTAATAAATGAAATCTCTTGGGCATTTTAAGATGACACTTTTAAGGAGACTCATTCTGGAGAAATTGGAATGTAATTTACCATCATATGAAAAGTGTTACACTATATCTCCTTTTAATTACTGTTACTTACTATTTCAGGATCAAGAAGAGCAGGCGTTTTTTGCCGTGTTTGATGGTCACGGCGGGGTGGATGCTGCCAACTACGCCGCCAATCACCTGCATGTTAATCTGGTAAGGCAAGAAATGTTCAGCCAGGACGCAGGAGACGCCTTGTGTCACTCCTTCAAACTGACCGATGAGAGATTCATAAAGAAAGCAAAACGCGAGGTGAGTTTGTGCCCTCTCAAAACCCTGTTAGGCATCAAGATGCAAGGAAGCTATTGTTTGTACTGACCCCGTCTGCATGTGTTTGGAACAGACCCTGCGCTGTGGCACCACAGGGGTCGTGACCTTTCTGAGGGGTCGCACGCTGTACGTGACCTGGCTGGGAGACTCACAGGTCATGATGGTGAAGAGAGGTCAACCGGTGGAACTGATGAAGCCACATAAACCTGACAGAGAGGTGAAAAAGCGATATTATTATTATTAGTAGTAGTAGTAGTAGTAGTAGTAGTAGTAGTAGTAGTTGAATTTAGATAAATCAACCATGTCATATTTTGGGAGATTTTTGTTGTACTGTATTGTTGAGCAAATAAACACAGCATTGGTGAGTAGGAGCTTTTGTCCACATAAATTAAAGGGGTGGTCCACTACTTAGGCCTGTCACGATATCTATTTTTTGTTGTACGATATATAGCACCAAAATATAACGCGATAAACGATATTATTGTCATTTTAGGACCACTTTAGGCCACTTATATAATGCCAGAATGGCAATATAATAGCATCATAACGCAAGTACACTCTTCAAAAGAACACATAACATATTGTTCTTAAGAATATTTAATTTAATTTAGTAATTATAACAATTTGGCATTGGAATCAGAATGTGAAAACGCATATCCAAAACAAATAATAATAAATGTTAACAAAAAAAAAAAGCAAGGTAAAAAGTAACAGAGGCTGCAATATCTGCTACCAGATCTATTTTCAGTTGTCAGGCACCCACATCAAAATGTACTTTTTTTTAACTTTTTAACCATACTGACACTGACGCCTCCAATAGAGAGGTTGTGCAATCAGCTAAAATGTTGCAAGAATTGTTTTTTACATATAGGCGATTTATATTGCATCACCAAAAATCATTGAGGTCATGTCCATGTATTGTGCGAGAAGTCGATATATTGATTATTGTGACAGGCCTACTCACTACTATATCATATTTAAAACTTTAGTTGATGTGTAATATAGCTAGTAATGGAGCCGATCTGCGAATCTCAGCACATTATGTTAGCTGACCAATCAGAGCTTCTTTAGGGCGGGCTTTTGGAGGAACTAGGAAATATGACAGTCGTTTTCATGTTAACAGAATAGCTATATATACTCAAAGTAAGATATATGAAAAAATAATGTGATTTTTTATAAATGAACCATGAGCATAAATTGCTGTGCATCCCATAAACACAATCAAGCTTTAAAATACACTCTGGATTACCCCTTTAAATAACACATTTACATTTAAATACAGTTGAAGTCAGAATTATTCATTATTAGCCCTCCTGAATTATTAGAAAAAATGCCTAAGAGGGCTAATAATATTGACCTTAAATCAGGGGTGGGCAAACTCGATCCTGGAGGGCCGGTGTCCTGCACAGTTCAGCTCCAACTCTAATCAAACACACCTGCTTATAGATTTCTAGTGATCTTGAAGACACTGATTAGCACGGTTAGGTGTGTTTGATTAGTGTTGGAGGACCAGGACCGAGTTTGTCCACCACTGCCTTAAATGTTTGTTTTTTTTTTAAATTAAAAAATGCTTTTATTCTAGCCAAAATAAAACAAAGAAGAATTTCTCCAGAAGAAAAAATATTACAGAAAATACTGTGAAAAAAAATCCTTGCTCTGTTCATCATCATTTGGGAAAAAAAATTAAAGAAAGAAAGAATACAGGAGGGCTAAAATTTTTGACTTGAACTATATATGTTTGTGGTCAGATTCTTTTATATAATATGAATGCAGTAACAATCAAAACTGACCAACACATTAGTAAAGTTACAAGAAGATTTCTACATGAATACTGTTTCTTTGACTTTTCTATTAATCAAAATGCAAATTTCTATAACATATTAACCACTGATAATAATTAAAAATATTTCTTGTGCACCAAATCAGCATAATAGGATGATTTTAGATCATGTGACACTGAGAAAATGACTAGTGAGAATTTAGAGTTAGCATCACAGAAATAAATGACATTTTAAAATATATTCATTAAGAATCAAAATATTTTAAATTGTTAGGATATTTTGTAATATTACTGTTTACTGTGTTTCTGATTAAAAAGCATTAATGAGCATTAAAGACATAAAAAACATAATCCTTAATAGCTATTAAATATACAGTGTGGGTGGCACTGTGGCTCAGTGGTTAGCACTGTCCCCTCACAGCAAGAAAGTCACTGGTTCGAGTCCCAGTTGGGTCAGTTGGCATTTCTGTGTGGAGTCTGCATGTTTCTTCCAGTGTTTGCGTGGGTTGCTCCGGTTTCCCCCACAGACATACGCTATAGGTGAATTAAATAAACTCAATTGGCCGTAGTGTGTGAGTGCTATGTGGAAGCTATAAAATATTATATTTGTGTATATACATTACATTAGACAGTACTACAGCCAAATCTGTAGATAATCTAACCTTGTGATAGCAACCCAAAATTAGTACACCCAAATTTATGTTATTGTAAAATATTAAATAAAAACTTTAATAAGAGCAAAATTCATAAGAAACAAAACATGTATAAAATGTTCACATTTCGTATTTTATTTTATTATTTTTTTAATTTTTCACATGAATTTTTATAATCTTTCCATTCCTAAAAATGTTTGGTGACTAAAACAGGGTTTCAGCAGGTTTCACCGAGTTAAATTTAAGACATTTTTAAGACCGTTATGAATTAAATTTTTGACTCATAAAAGGCTCAAGACTAAGAATTTTTTCAAATGGTCCAGATGGAAAAGATTTTTATTTGCCCTATCAAAAAATATATATAATTTAATACATTTAATTATACAATAAAACATTATCAATAACAATATATATATATATATTAGATTTTATTTCTTAGCTAAATATTTTAAATATTGTGTAAAAACAGTCAAGTTCTACTTGTATCAAAACACTTTTTTCCAACATAATCTTTCTTTAAAAAAATAAAAAATGAACAAATGTTTCAAAAGTTTTATAGGTTAACTGGGTAACTTTTTAACACATGTTATTGTAAGGAAAATAATTAAACCATTATGATAAATAGAGTAAAAAGTTTAAAGCTTTATTGAGATGGATTGTTGGTGATTGTATGAGTTTTGGCCAGATTGGGTAGCAATACATCAACAAAGAAAAATTAAGACCCGTTTAAAAAAGACCTACAACACAATGTTTCAGTAAAGTTAAGACTTTTTAAGGCCTACAGTTTGGATTTGAAATTTAAGACATTTTAAGGCCCCGCAGACACCCTGTCAAATATTATATTAATAAATATACCCCTTTAACAAATCAGTTTTGTTCAAATGCACTAAAATAAACAACCCATATTCACAGAGAAATGGGTAAAAATATGAATGGGGTGTACTCATTCATGTTGAGCACTGTACATGCTATTGAATATAAAACACAAAATATTCAATTTAACCTCAACAATTCTAAAAGAAAACTGGTCCTATATTTTTCTGCAAATGACTTTTACGTCAGAAGTCCAGCTCTTTGTGAGGGATGTCCTTTAGAAGAGCCCATTCAATCGACAAAAAATCACATGACAGCTAAGCCACGTTACACAATGCACTCCCAAGAGTGGATCTGTTGAGCTGAGTCTTTGGAGCTTTATCTATATAATGAAACTGAGTGTAAGTCACTTAGGCTTCAACACAAAGTAGAGTTTCTCTACTTAAGCACGAATTGAAAATGACTCTTAACCTTATTGCCTGTTTGTTTACGTGCGTGTGTGTTTTTGTAGGATGAGAAAAAGAGGATTGAGGCATTGGGCGGGTGTGTGATCTGGTTCGGCACATGGAGGGTAAACGGCAGCCTGTCCGTGTCAAGAGCCATCGGTATGGGATCTCTTTTTTTAATCATGCCAAACTGACAGCTGTAATCGTAGCTCCTAGCAACCATGTTCTCTACAGAGCTGCATAAATCAACTGAATAGCACTTTTCACAATGCATACAGTATAATACAGATAATAGTTCCTCCTGAACAGCAGTAATTGCGCGAAGGGCTTCGGCAGAGAGGTTAAAAACTCCTTAAGATGCTTATGAAAGACTTTTCTTTTGTGCTCTTAGAAGATACACACTGATTTAGATGAGATTTTTGGTAAAAGATAACTGAAGGTCGGTCTGTGTATTTTTAGATGCACAGGCCACTGCAGAACAAAATACTTTTTTATTGTTGAAAAAAAAAACAGAGTAATGATTGAAATCAGACTGGGTAGATTGCAGGGTCAAAATCAGTTTGCATTTCCAAAGTTCATTTCCAAAAGGTTTTCATACCGCCAAAATTTTCTGTAATTCCGTTCCTAAGGTATTCTTTTATTCTTTTAAAAATAAATTTTAGTTTAGTTTTTTAGGACAACAGCATCTCCAGCAGAAAAAATATCCAAGCATGCCATTTTAAATTGTAAAGAAATCTGTGTTATTGAATCTAATGAAGACAGCAGAAGTCAATGATTCATTGTAGTTATTTAGCCTGACAGGTTTGCTGCTCCAAAATATTATAAATCTTTCAAAGAATAAAATATATATTGTGTACAAAGGGGAAAAAAGTTTTAGTTTTTTACCCAGACATTTAAAAATAATATATTTTTGAGCAGTAAATCATAATACCGTCATATTTTTATCCAAGGTTATCATACCGGCAGAAACTTACACCGGCCCATGCCTAATTCAGGCTACACAATGATTTTGTTAAAAGCTGACATTGCAATATTTAGTCATTCTGTGATGTATATTGTATTAATACAGTTTAAGTGATTGCTGGAATAGCTCTATTTAATATAATAATAGAATAGCTCTATTTAATATAAAAAAATGACCAGCATAGACTCTAAAAATGGTGGATTGTTGTAACTTAGTCATTGGGATTGTTGATATTTGAATCAATGTTATGAAAAAGGTTACATTTTTCATCCTGTCATGCTGGAGAAAAATGACAATGAAGTAAACACCTAGCATTACTGGTAATGATTAATCAATTAATTGATTGCCAATTTAACACGTGCCAGTTTTTACCACCTCACTAACTTATGCATACAATAGCAGTTTACAGTATTTACCTTAACTAGTATAATATTATGGTTATCAGGCTAGTGAGCATTGCCGTAATAAAGATTGACCTCCAGGAAAAATGTCTTACCCAGTTTTCCCATGACTTTCTGCATAGGAACCGTTTCACTCCCTTAACGCTGATGGCTAATCTGTCAGATAATCCTATCAGTCTAGCGTTTAATTCCCTCAAAGCTCTTGATTCATAAATAGTACAAGTGAGCCAAATTCTGCCACAGCCTAGGCAACTACAAATGTCCAAGCCATATTTCCTTGCTATATTTCAATTGCTTATTGACAATGACAATTATGTGTTTGTTAATTAAATTTAGATTTGAAAAAATGGCATTACAGGAATATATA
>CAIGQQ010011173.1:10742338-10758609 GCA_903798035.1 Danio albolineatus | reverse complement strand
AACATCGCGATGGACGATGGCATCGTCGTCATAGGCGGCGGTGAATTAATCATGAATAATGAATTAATCCATAACGCATTAATTATTTGTAGCCTACCATTTCAACTACCTGACCCGCATATTCTTTGTTTTACCCATAACTAAATCATAAAAAATAAATAAATAGAGATAAGTTACTTACAAATGACCACCTGTCAATCACTTTTTCCACGGGACTCTGGCATGAATAAGCAGAGTGATCCGTGTCCTTATAATGGCGTCGACAAACTTGGTTGGTAAAAAAAAATAAAATGCACAGCCAACAGTATCTGAGGTTTGAGATTGAAGCAGTGTACTGACGCTACAAATCGTTACAAGATAGATTCAAAAGACAGAAGAGTCGTTAGATAGACACAAGATTAATTAAATATGACATTTAACTACAGTGAGACGTGATCCAGCGGTACATCCTTGATAAACTGTTCGACGTGCACTGCTCTCTAGGGTTATGTGCTAAAAGCACCCGCTGACTGCCTAGAGCTCAGGCGTGCGCGAATGCTAGTGTGTGTGTGTGTGTGGTCACGTGATGTGCGTTTTCAGCAGTATAGTGTGGATGGAGGGCAGTTCAGAAATGCTAAATGAAATGCCAGAGTGGATGGGAATCATTTTTGTTCTAAAATGCTATTTTAATTTTCAGGTGATTCAGAACACAAGCCCTACATCTGTGGCGATGCTGACTGCAGCACCTTCAACCTGGACGGCAGTGAGGACTACTTGATCCTGGCCTGTGACGGCTTCTACGACACAGTGAATCCAGAAGAAGCCGTCCGAGTGGTGAGCGACCACTTGCAGGAGAACAACGGGGACACCGCCATGGTGGCCCACAAGCTGGTGGCCTCGGCCCGAGACGCAGGATCCAGTGACAACATCACGGTCATCGTGGTGTTCCTCAGAGACCCCCGTTTGCCTCCACCCTCAGATGAGCCTGAGGAGCAGCAAGAGGAGGAGCCGTTGGAGGATGCGGGAGAGGAAGAAGAAGAGGAAGAAGCAGTGGAGGCCTTGCAGAGTGAATTAGTGTGTCAAGATGGAGGTGCGGAGAATGGAGGAAAGAACCGGGGCGGCTGGCCCCTCCAGCAGTGCTCAGCACCAGCTGACCTGGCCTACGAAGACCGCATGGATTCATTCACGGACAGAACGAGTCTGAGCATCACAGGTCCGGATGTGCATGCAGACACTGGTTGCTTCAGGATCCCAGCTTCATCTGGCCTGCCCCCAACCAGAACCGTCATGCCAGACCTCATTCCCCCCTACAGCGGGGCCGGCGCCGCCTGGCGCCCCTACCAAGAGGACGACCCTTCTGGGTACAGGCAAAAACCCCAGCCTAAACCTAGAGTGCCCTCCTACACGCAGACCGCCTCAGAAGGACAATTGCTGGAGGTGGCTGCGCTCTTCTCTCAGGAGGGTCGCAGGAAGAGGCGGCTGGACATCCTGCCGATGAGGAGGGAATCACAGCGCCTGATCCGGAGGGCCAGGGAAAGCCACGGCCCTCTGAGCTGCTTCCCTAGTGTGCCCTATCCTCTGCGCTCCTCAGAGAGGAAGCCCGGGATAGCCTTTCCTCATGTAACCCATAGCAAAAGGGTCTAATCGACATCTTCCTTGCCCCATCGTGCTGCCCTCCATTCCTGAAGCTAACACACACTACTGCAGTGGGTGTACACACACATATTCACACTCTGTTCCAAAATCCAGAGACTAACCTTTATAGACAGCATTTTAAAAGACTACTCATTTTGGATTGGTTTGAAGGCAGTTTTGCATGTATCTTTAATGAGGAAGGTGACAATCTTGGCTGAACTGAAACTTGACAAAACTTGTAATATAATTACAGCTATTATAAATATTATTTGTTTGTTTTGTATATGTTTATGCTTATCAGAGAATATGTGCGGCCATATTTAAAGTTATTCTGTGAAATTCCACAAAGAATACCAGTCATTGTTGAGTCACGGGGAGGGCAAACAAGTTCACCATGCAAATTTCGCTCATGTCCAAGCTTATGCAAATTTGCAGAGCTGACCATAGTAAAAGCTACTTGATGACTCTTGTGCACGTTGTTCTTTATACAGTGCATCTGAATAATATTAACAATGTACAGTGGGCTTTTGGCATCCATAAAGTCAATTCAATTTTGAGTCCGAAATCAAGTCCATAAGAATTCATGGGATTTGTGAATCCACCATGCAGGATTTCTTTGTGTTTATTTGCACACAAGAATCTGCTTGATTTGACAGTGATATCATCCCTACATTTATCAACTAAAATTTCATAATGGGTCACATATGAGGTCCCACATGCTGTTGTCTATATAGGGCTCACTTGCTTTTGGAACAGAAACACACACTCAAACATACTACACTGCATTAACGCTTCCACTTTCGTCTTATATGAGCCAGCCTATCAGAATCCACCATCACTCTCAACCAGCTTCCTCTTCATCCTCATCATCTATCTGGTCCAGAGTGTTTACACTACATTAACACTATCCAGTCAAAACCGAAGTTCCACACAAACCCAATGTAAAACAAGCAATTGATTGCAGTCAGCAGATCTCAAATCTGGTATCAAAAGTGAGAGACGTGATACAGCTCCTGGTTAATAAAGCCATTTTAATATGTTCACACGCTACACCTTAAGAGAAACCTATTCAGAATCACCTCACAGACTTACTATTTATTTGTTCCTTCATTTACTTACTAAATGAACTGGTTACTCTAGGGTGTGAGGATGTCTAATTGCAGGTTAAGATTCAGACATCATTATGACCTGACTGATGATTTATTAAAAAGCAAGTGGGATCATATTCATTTGTGTGTTTATGTTTATAGCACACAATGTATGTACTGTTTATGACGTTGTGTTTAATCTTGTTACGTCTGTAAGATGTCTCCATTTATCTAAAAAACATGTCACTTTCCACAAATAGGTTAAAAATTTGGTCTCCTTATTTGATTTTTAATGTCTATTTTACGTTTATTGCTAGGAAACAAATAAATCCAAATAAAAAGAGGTTCTATTTTGTAATCTAATTGTGGAAAGTGCTGGGTTGGTTTTGGGCGACTGCCACGTCAAAGCGTTTGCACATTCAACATATCTCCAACCATCCTTTGATGATGCTAACTAGAAATAACCCACTGACAGACACCACCTGCTTGCTTTTCCAATCATTGCCTTGAGAGAAACATATCAGATCCATTTTAGATGCAGTATATATATTCCACACATATTCCGTTTAAAAACCAAAGAAGAAAATGAGCGAGTATTTATCAAGAGGCACAAAACCATCTTTAGGCTGCACTACATATCCAACCTACAGAAGAGCTTGACGTTCATAGTTTGAATTTAAAACAAACACGTCTGGCCAGATATCTTTAGGTTGGTCAGTTGTTTGAAGCTATTGTAATTGTCAGATCTAAGCTTGCATGGGATGTAAATGTAGCCTGAACGGTTTGCTCGACAACAGAATAAGCTAGACGTAGTTTGAAGTGCCCCTCAGGTGTTGAGGACATGGATGGTTGGGTTTCAGCAGCACAACGTGTGCCTTTAATATCTTCAACATAGACCTGTTTTTGACAGGATTGGATGGTCTGATCTCTTTACCACTTTCTACACACTAAAAATTAGAATCAGATTTGTCATGTACATTTGTACGATCTTAACCAGACTTTTTTGAGAGAGAGAAAGAGAGAGAGAATTAGTGGTGATTTGAAATGGTAGAAGTATATTTAGTACACTGGAGAGTACAGCGAGGGACTGAGTTTACAAATGTAAAGTATTATCTGTCTCTCAGTCACTAATAATACGGCATGATGTATAGACGTAACATGCTTTGGACAATGAGCTTAAAACAATCATCTGGACAAATTTAATAGGATAGCACACCCAAAAATGACACTTTCATCTTGTTGGTTACTATTCACTTCTAGTGTATACAGCAGAAAAAAGAAATAGTCAGATAAAACATATATTTTATGATTTACAGAAGAAAGTCATTGAAGTTTTTAAATGGCATGATGCGAGAACTATCATATTTGAGTGAACAACAATCCTCTATCCTACTGATCCAGCCGATTCGAATGCTCTCACATTCTCGATTGAATGGGCGTTACAAGTGGTTATCAGCTGATAGATATGGGCCAGTAGGGGCCTTCTGTGCCTAATGGTAGGCTCGGAATGCTGTTATCATCCATTCACTTGGTTAATCAGCTATAGATCACATGCAACTGAATTTTTTATTATTAATTATTAAATTTCCTATTGATTATGTTTTATTAACGTCCTGCCCTATCTTAACTCTAAATCTGACCATCACAGTAATGTAAAAACAGATCTGGAGTCTTCTCTATTAGTATAGCTGATACTATAGCATAGTATAGCTGATAGCTATACTAGTAGGCGCAGAAGGCCCCTACTGGCCCATATCTATCAGCTGATAACCACTGATAATGCCCATTCAATCGAGTGACAACATTCGAAGCGGGTGACTGATCAAGTCTCACCAATTACCACAGAAATTGATTTTGACTAATTCTATTGTTAAAATTATGTGCGCAACTTGAAAGCACTAAAGTGAAATGACAGAAACTTTAAAAACAGATTGGCTCGACATTATTTCAAACTAAATTAGGCCAAAACAAGTTAATTTCAAGAGTTCTGCCTCATTCACACTAGCAGCAACTTTGTAGCGACTCTATTGGTGCTCCTGTTGGCTGTCGCTCAAGAAAGTTGCTCTTTATTTGCATAAAGTTGAAAGATTCTCAACTCTGTCGGATCGCTTGACACGCCCGCATGGTCGCCAATCACCAATGGTTACTGTCGCTTGTGTAGACGGAGGTTGCCAGACGTCACTCACTCTCCATTGAAATGAATGGTCACTTGTCGCTTTGCCACTGCGAGTCGCTCGTAGTGTGAATGAGGCTTTAGGTTTAGGTTAACCCTAAACCCTAACAGCTTATCAATTTGAACTTTCCATCACAATATTGAGTTGTATTTTACCCTAAATATAGCCCGAACACTACATTTACAGAGTACTGGAAAATCACCACCAATCATAAGAACACACGTTTATATTCGCCACGTATAATGATGTCCTATTACCACAAACTTCGCAGCCATGATACCAGGGGGTGGTTCTGTTCAAGATATCTGTGCTGGCCTGGTGCTTGACACCAACTACACGTGTTTTGACAAGCAATGCTGCAAATCCCATCCCTTCCCTCTTACGTCTATCACTAGCGGAAAGACTTGTGCCATGATCCCTGCCGTGCCATTGCACTGATCAGTTTTCATTCTTTTATCTGTTAGATGGATAACGGGTGGGGCATAAACATCCATCATTTATGTGTTTTAAATCACCCTCATACGCCTCCAGCCACGAATTTCACCAAACCTCACAGTGTTCTATCGGAAAAGTGTCTGGAATGGGAAGTTGAACAGTCACGGTGCATTTTAACTGGAATGTACATCCAGATGCCGAATGTAAGAGGAACCCTCCAAACACAAACGAGGAGGAGGATCGATGAAATATTTACCACCATTAAAAGACTCTCCCGAATGTATCTACACACTCTACCGTCCACAATGAGATTCGCACTTGATTTCACCCCCTCCTGAAAGTTCGAAGCACGTTTCCGGCTGTCCTGCCAGCTGTATCATGGCTCGTAAATTGCAGACCTGCACTAGAAGTGAAAGACGTTCCCTCACGGCCTTCGAAATGACCGGAGATTGATGAGTGCAGCTCACAGGACACACAGACTCACATCGAAGCTGTGCTGGATATGATTTATGCAGAGTATAGATTCAAAGATAGCCTTCCCCTTTCATGAACAATCTCCCTCACGATCATCCCACTAGCACCGGGGCACAAATTATATATTGGAAGTGTAGTAACTTACATATATTGTATACATGTACGTACGTATGTGTGTTTTGAGTGTGTGCGTGGGTGCGCGTAACATTTGGGATGTGTATGTGACGTCTGTCTCCTAAATGTGCTATTTTAATCACCACTGATAACTCAGATGGATACAGAAGTCTGTAATGCTTTTCAGTAACCTATGGCCCCGACCCCTTCTCGCTGAAGTACGTACTTGAAAACTACTTGGAAGCGCGCGAAAGTCTAACAGATGCAGCGCTGGGCGTCTGTAATGCAGTCACAGGCTCTCGCTTATGAGTCAAAGGACCAAAGTTTTCAGACGGTTCAGTTCAATGAGGAACATCTCACTTCACGTACACTTGAGCCTTGGCCCCCGTGGACTGACTGTTAGACGCAGCGTTTCCCCTGTTAGCGATAGTTTTCTGCGTCAAGGGCGCGCGCTCTATCTTTCATGACGGTTAGCCTTCCTCACTTGCTGTCACTGCTTTTTGTCCATGTACTGCTCTTTTTCTGCTAGCAATAATGAACCTACGCAAGCCATGAGTGAAGAGAGCTCTTCAAAGGGCTTGTCTTCTCTAAAGCAAAGCTGAGGAAGGGTTTCCAGATAACTTAGTGGGGGAAAACGTATCTTAAAAAAAGAAACCTATGTTACTGATGGTCTTCACTGTATTCTATTAAACCTGTGTTGATGAGAAACCACTAATGTACTCTAAGAGCTTTTCTTTTTTATAATTGGATGTGTGTCAGTTGGGCAGTAGTCTGGTCAGTGATTAGATTCGCCTTTGAAAAGATACTTAGTCATGTGGTTATTAATAACTGGATGGTGACCAGAGTTGCTTGGAAATGGAACTTTTACACCTAGTGTCAAGATATGTTTTAATTTATCATTTAATATGTAGACAGATTCACATTTAGACATGTGGCTCTATTCAAAGTCTGAAGCGCAGGGCGCAAAAGCATTAAAGACGTGTCCGAATCCACTTTTGCTATTTTAAGGACGGAAAAATATCCTCTGCGCCGCAGCGCCTGGTCCAACAGGGTAGTGCTTATTCTCTTAATGAGTTATGGGTGTGTTTTGAGAATAAAACAATCAGAGACTCCTCTTACATTCCCTTTAAGAGTCAGTTTTGTTGCGCCACAGCGCATTTGCTGTTTACATGGCAGACTTTGTAAGCGGAAAAACTGAACACTTCACTACCGAGAAAACAGTTAAACAGACGATCTGCAGCACAAGGATAAAGAATGAGCCTCCTCCAATCGGCCTTTACTTTCTCTTTCTCTCTTTTATGGATAAGGAAACGGTGTTGTACACGCCACTGAAGACATCTATTAGCCAACATACTTTCGTTTGTTAAGCGCAAAGATTTGTCTCAAAACTATTTATAAATTCAGTTCTAATTTTCAGCAAAGGAATAAATGAACAATAATAACAGAGTGTGGTCAAAAAACTGAGCTATATCCAAATACACATGTATGCCCCATTTGGTCCAAAACCCAACAGGTGGATAAATCTAAGCTTGTTTTTATTAAAACAAATATAAATATGCATATAATAAATAATACTGCTAATAAAAATACCATTATACAAAAGCAAGTTGTCATGAAAAAACTGAAAAAAGCCCCCTGAGGTTAAGAAAACATGGAGGCAGTGGTTTTTATATTTATGTAAAAAGTTATAATTGTTGTAAAATTTAAATCCTTAAATTCTTTTTCATTTGTAAAGATATTTGCGTATTGCACATCCTTCGTGTTTTAAGCAATGTGTAAGCGAGGCGCACAACTAACAGGCTCTGCGCTGGACACCCATGAGTCCAGAAAGTGGCGCAATTGGATTAGGCATTTAAACAACGTGGCAGAAAACAGGAAACTCATAAAGGTTTAAATCCACAAGAGGGAGAGTAAATTGTGATGTATTTTAATTATGTGCAAGCAAAATATAGTCAGTAGCAGGACTGCACAATATATCGTTTCAGCAACTATATCGGAATGTGATCATTCGCATGTCACATCACAGCATATGCAATGCAAAGTTTGTGTCGAAATTTATCATTCACGTTTTTGATATATGTGATTGTATAATGATTTTAAAAGCAGGTATAAAAAGTTTATTGTGACCTTAACTACGATTAATTTTATTGAATTATTTTTATCATTCAGTTACTGTACTTGAATATTGTTAGACGGTAAAACACTATTTCAATTCTATCTTTAACTTGATTGTATTTACAGACAGTTATATATGAAAATACTCAAAACACATGCATATCTAGAAATGCACTGCAAATAGCACAGTTCGCAACGAAAATGTGTCAGGGGACGCCAAAAAGTTTATAAACTGTATATTAGATTGAATGGAGATGCAAATATGAAGCATTAATTCATCAATCTCTGAATAAACAAGTGCATGAAAATACTCACAACATATGCAAATACAGAAATGCACTGCAAGTAGCACAGACAACAATAAAAATGTGTTGGGGGACCCCAAAAAGTTAATTTTATGGAGATGCACTCCCGCTGCAGAATCATCCCAATAGATCTAACATAATATATCAATTTGAAAATAATTTATTAAGTCATCTGGTGATTTTTTTTTTATTCACATCGCAATATATATCACAACATAAAAAAAATATCTTAATGCTAGATTTTTCCAATATCGTGCAGCCCTTGTCAATAGCAATCCACATGGTGTGATGATTTTCCAATGGGATCAAATAGACTTTTCACAATTTGACATAAGGAACATCTGTATGAGCTGTGCTTCATACATAGCTACATGGTTGATGATAAACAGATTTTTTTTTTTTTGCATACAAAATATCACTACTGTGACAATGAATCAGACTATCATGTAACAATTCAGAGCTGAGTTCTTATTGAAACATGGGTTATTTTATCATGATTACGTTTATGTTTGTGAGAATGATTGTCGTATAATGATGTACGATACAAATTTGTGGACTATTACAAATTCTACAACCCCCTAAATGTTCTGCCGATGGTCAATAGCAGTTGTGTAAATCTCAATTTAAAGTAGTTTTTACAGCCTGTTCTGAAATCTCGAGTACAGAAAGTCCTTATTGCTGAAACACAAGACTTGTTTATGACCCCTAAAGGCTTTCTGAGCCAGGACTTGTAATTATAGTGTCCGGCCTCCACCTGTCAGGCCCTGGCAATAACACAGGGCAATTTAATTGAACAAGCTGCCTTTTAATCAAGCTCCTTGCACTTCCCGTGGTGGCAGGAAAGCGAGTTCGTGTTAAACATGTAGCGTTATTTGTCAATCTATCTGAATCTAATTGGACAGATTTTTGTGTCTTCATTTAATGAAAGTATTCTGAAAAGGCATGATTGCTTAATATATGATGAACAGATTTGAGTCATATACAGTAGAAACATTCATCAGCGAGCTTAAACAGTAGCTCAACTATTCCTGGGGGTATACGATTTTTGTAAATATTGCCAAAATATTTGTTTTGGGGTTTATTTTTTGGTGTGTGTGTGTGTGTGGGGGGGGGGGGGGTGTTATATATAATTATTATATATTAATGAAATACAACAAATATGAAGGCAAAATGGCTTAACATAAATTTTTTCAAAATAATTTAAATTTAATTTAAATTTACATTTATTTTAGATTGTTTATCTTTTATATTAAAATGTATTTACACATCATATTAAATATGAATTTAATTGAATTAAGGGCAGCACGGCAGCTCAAAGGTTAGCACTGTTGCCGCACAGCAAAATGGATGCTGGTACAAGTACTGGCTGGGCAAAGATAGCATTTCTGTGTGGAGTTTGCATGTTCTCCCCGTGTTCGCATGGGTTTCTTCCAGGTGCAACAGTCCAAAGACGCGGTATAGGTGAACTGAATAAGCTAAATTGGCTGTAGTGTATGAGAGTGTGTGTGAATGAGTGTGAATGGGTATTTCAAAGTACTGGGTTGCGGCTGGAAGGGTTCATTCTGCTGTGGCGACCTCTGAAATAGAGACTAAGTCGAAGTAAAATGAATGAAACTGAATTGAGTTTTTAAATTGAATTGAGTTTTTGAACAACTTTCATGAAAGGTTTTGATCCACTTTAAATGTACTAACACTGCTGTATTTAGCTTTGGTCATTCATGGGATAATTAAAAATATATACAATATGCAACGATTAAACTTGTTGAAATAAACAGAATTATGTAAACATTTGCATGTGAATAAAAGTATAAATTAAATTTGTTTATACAAAAAATTGATACAATCTCCTCAAAAGATATAAACTGAACATTGTGGTGACTTGGTACGGAGGAACCAGGCCCGGATTAAGAATGCAGAGGCCCCTGGGCGTAATGTTTTGTAGGGCCCCTACCAGGCTGCACCCCTATAGTTGAATTAAAAAATAAGATTAATATAATATTTTAAAAACAAAAGCACTTAAAGCACACTTAAAAAAAAACTAATAAAACTAGTAAAAATCAATGGATTTTAATATACTTGTTCAATCTGAGTCTTTCATAATACACACACGCATTAATGATTTCTACTTGTCTTCGTCGTGATGAAGAGTAGGCAAAATCTGACATGTAGTATGGCAAGCCGTTTTGACTTTTATTCATTCTCAGGATATGTATTCTTGATATCAACAATTCAACTCTTGATATCAAAAAAAGGTAATTGTTGATATCAAAAACTGAATGGTTGATATCAAAAACTGAATTATTGATATCAAAATTAACATTTTTGATATCAAGAATATAATTGTTGATATCAAGAATTAAATTGTTGATATCAACAATTGCATTTTTGATATCAACAATTGAATTTTCACTAGTTAAATGTCACCATTTAATTGTTGATATCAAGAATTGATTTCTTACTAGTTGAAATGCAATTCTTGATATCAATATTTTAAATTGTTGATATCAATAATTCGGCGCCACGGTGGCCTAGTGGTTAGCACGTTCGCCTCACAGCAAGAAGGTCGCTGGTTCGATCCCCGGCTGGGCCAGTTGGCATTTCTGTGTGGAGTTTGCATGTTCTCCCCGTGGTTGCGTGGGTTTCCTCCGGGTGCTCCGGTTTCCCCCACAGTCCAAAGACATGCGGTACAGGTGAATTGAGTAAGCTAAATTGTCCAGTGTATGTGTTGGCGGTTCATTCCGCTGTGGCGAGCCCGGATTAATAAAGGGACTAAGCCGAAAAGAAAATGAATGAATGAATGAATGAATGATATCAATAATTCATATCCTGTTAAGCAATAAAAGCAAAAACAGCTTACCAGAATCGCCGTTTTGTCTTTTATTTAATAACAGGATATGAATTCTTGATATCAACAATTAAATTGTTGATATCAAGAATCCGAATTGTTTATATCAAGAATTGTATTACTGCGAATGGTTACATCATTGCTGATATCAATAATTAACATTGTTACTAGTTGAAATTTAATACTGATATCAACAATTACCTTTTTCGATATCAAGAACTGAATTATTGATATCAAGAATTAACATTTTTGATATCAAGAATACATATCCTGAGAATGAATAAAAGTCAAAACGGCTTGCCATACATGTAGTGGAGGAAAAAGAGAAGAACGTGTTTGTCAGACGCTGGATTCGAACCGGGTTCATGATCAATGGCTTCAAAACATGTTGCCATGTGCTTTAAGAGCTACACCACTCAATAGGTGCGGTATATGCACTTTGACAGAATAGACACTCCAAAATCAAATTTTTTGCCCACCTTGCAGGGACCCCAAGTGCACACGGGTCTCTGGGCCTGTGCCCATCATGCCCATTGGTTAATCCGGCCCTGGGAGGAACAGAAATCTGTGAAATGTCAAGACAGTGAGAAAATGAGAGCTAATTTTGAGATTATCCAACTACCCTTTGGTGAAAGACTTAACACCATACAGTTTCAGTTCTGCTTGTAATTCAGTGTTTATCAGTACAGGTGTTTGATGACTGGCACAAAAAGCATCTCCTGCTCTGTTGTGGCGCATATTAAATTTTAAACGTTGTTAAATTATTAATGTATACAGTGAAGCACTTCCTAACCAGTCCATGCTGTACTTTAGAGAGCTTTTCCTTTTCAAATATGCAGTTTACGTAATTGTTACACAAAACACAATATGTTATGCACTGTATTTTTCTGTCTCATGCTGCTGTTGAAAGGCAAGCGAGAAGGTCAAGTACGACTTATTACTAATTTAAAACAAAATCAAGGATATGCTTGGTTAAAACAGCAGCATTAAGACATTGAACACGACATTTCATCATATATTTTAGCCAAAACATACATCCTACCACCGCGTGAGTCACACACATAAATTAACGTAAATAAATCGTTCAATATTTTCGATTAAAAATGGGGAAATTCGACAAGACAATGTTCATAAGTTAGCATTACTGGTTGGTCGTTTGGCACTTTTAGCGTAAAACAATTGTGAAATATTATGTATTTAACCACTGACATCTTACCTCAAAGTCGTTAAAAACCGAAGCACCACGCTGGAGCTCATGTTGGCGTCTGTCTGAAAATAAGGCACGCCTTGTTTAATTTGATTGGACGTCTCAGTCTATTTGGCCGTGATGAGAGGCGTTATTGGTCTGATTTTGTTTGAATATTTAAAGTCCTTGCCGGATTAATATCGGCAACACATCACAGAAAAATGTAAGATGAACCTTTTTTCTCTGGTAACATGTCAAATATTGAGGTCACAGCTAGGAAATATTACTTACAAAAAATAATATTTCAGGGCGTCACGTAGCATGTTCGACTCACAGAAAGAAGGTCGCTGGTTCGAGCCTCAGCTGGGTCAGTTGGCATTTCTGTATGGAGTTTGCATGTTTTCCCGTGTTAGCGTGGGTTTCCTACCTGTGCTCCAGTTTCCCCTTCTGTCCAAAGACGTGGTATGGGTGCATTGGGTAAGCTAAATTGTCCATAATGTGTGTGTGAGAATGAGTGTGTATGGGTGTTTCCCAGTGATGGGTTACAGTTGGATGGGCATTCGCTGCGTAAAACGCTGTCGCCCTTTTTACTTTAACTGTAATAGTAAACTTTGAGTACACCACTAGTCAAAAGATTTTCATTTGTACTGCACTATAGATATAGTTTATATACAGTAGGCTACTACATAAATACATACTTATTGTTTACTTGTTTTAATTTATACACACTAATTTTAGGCCCACACGGAATCTGCGCGCTCAGATTTCTGCAGATTTTTAGCCAGTCTTTGATTCTGTTTATTTACCTGTGTAAATTTATATTTATTCAGTTGTCAAATTAATTTCAGTAATAATATTGACTAATATGAAAGTATTTCTATGATTTATTTTCAATACAGTTTGTAAAGTAATATTTTCTGTCTTTTAGTAGATATTTTATATAAGAGGCTTGCTTTGTTTACCAAATAAAGTGGATCTAATTAGATTCGCATTTTAAACATTAAATAAAAGTTAAAAAGTTATTACTTTTGATTTCATATATTAGGATTTTAGTTACAATACTCCCTAAATCATTCCGCATAAATCTGCAGATTTTTAACAAAATAATCCGTCTGGCCCTACTAATTATCCCTTAACTGACTCACACTCAAGTGTGTATGACTTTCTTCTTTCAGGTGAACACAGTTTGGAGTAGTTTTGCTTTATTTATTTACATTTATTACATTTTTTGTGTTATAAAGCAGATCTATGTATATATTAATTTTCTTGTCGGCTTAGTCGCTTTATGAATCTGGGGTCGCCACAGCGGAATGAACAGCCAACTTATCCAGCATGTGTTTTACGCAGTGGATGCCCTTCCAGCAGCAACCCAGGAAAATTAATGAATGAATGTTAAATAACACTTAAATAAATGAAAATGAATAAATGTATATTTCAAAATTTTTAATGATGAACTCAAATCTTTCAGCTGATGCCGTAATGCACTATGTTGAAAACTTCATGCCTGACCTCTCCTCTGAATCAGTTTTACACCATAAGGCCTCAATTAAGTTATTAATTGTTCTGCCTGTACTGTATGTGTGGTTTGTTTTGTACTCTTGAAGTGCTGGTACACATTGACTTGCATTACACGAATTACCAACAACCACAGTATCAGCTAAAGATTCTCTTTAATGTTATGCTGAAGAGAAAAGGCCAGAATTTCTCACTTTTAAAAATATAGAATTTTAACCTAAATAAAATTATAATAATAATTTTGGGGAGCGGATTTTCCATTTGATATTTCTCGGTCAAATTAGTAATCAAGCAAAGCATACTTTTAGATCTCCATCAAAACATTGAGTTCAAGCAGGCTGCCGGCTAAATACAGAACAAGTCAATTACCCTCAAGTGCAAATTTAAGTATAGTTCTAAGAAGTACCTAAAAAGTAGACCGAAAGTATACTTAAGTTGTCTTCTTTAATATCTACGGTAATTATATCCTCCTGAATGCTAATTCTGTGAAGGACGTTTAGCTACTCGAGTTAAAAATGTAGAGTTTTATGGTTGACTGCTCCAGATTTAAAGGGATGGTCCACTACGATGTCACGTTTTAAACTTTAGTTGATGTGTAATGTAGCTGTGTGAACATCAACAACATCTCTGAATGTAAGACGCTCAAAGTTCAATGCAAAGGGAGACATTAGCTGCGTCCCAAATGACACACTATACACTATGCACTTACGCACTCAACAGTATGTAGTATGTATGTAGTGTTGTCTTAAATGGAACACTAATGGCTTTTTTACTAAGCGAAAGTTCAAAACGTTTCCCTGATGACGTTCGACGGTTGCCAAATTGGTGAAATAAATGACCAAAATACCAAATAATAGCTGCCATGAGTATAACCACATTCACCATCGGGAGGCGCTATAATCACTCTCGTAGGAGAAATTTGCTTTCACAATCCAAAATAAATAGTTATCCAACATGAGCGCCTGATAGCTCCGCCCCTACCGTTGTGAGCAAAGCTACGGTCATTGATTGCGTGGTGTCCATCATTACACACTTCATTTTACCTGTTGAATGAGTGCATTATCCGTATAATTCAAGTGCACTTATTATTTTTAGAGTTTTCAGTGTGAACGCACTACTTACACTATTAATACTACAAAATGGCGTAGAATAGTGCATAAGAATGTGATTTGGGACCCACCTATTGGTTTTTACAGAGTTAGCTTAGCGAAGACTAAATAAGACGAAATTTGGGGACTATACATCTGGGTTAATGATGTCATAATCCCTTCATGTTATGAATACACCCAGCGCAGTGAAGGGGCGTTGCCAGAGGCGCTGTAATGTTATAGCAGAGAAGCTAAAATGGTTTCCAAACGCTGTTATTTTCACAGAGCTTGATCTGTGTCTGTATTTGGGCTTTCAAAGGACACGGCACAAAGAGAGACATGCTTACAGTTTTTATTTTAATGTTCCAGAGAATTATAAAAAATATAAAGCTAGCATTTGACAAAGGACATTTACAGTTATGCTGACGGACAGTGTTTACACAGCAGAGGCAAAGCATGTGCTAGTAGAGGTGTGATGTTGCCATAATGTTAGCGGACCAATCAGAGCCTCTTGAGGGCAGGCTTTCAGGGGAACTAGGAAATATGAGTTGTTTTCATGTTAGCAGAGTAGCTGTATATAATCAAAGTAAGATATATGATAAAATAACATGATTTTTTTTTACAAATAAAGCACGAGCACACATTGCTTTGCACCCCATAAACACAACCAAGCCTTAAAAATACTCTGTGGACCACCCCTTTAAGGTGATGGATTTCCCCGAAAACAGGATTTTGTGTTCCTCTCTCTGGACGTCCAGTAAATTAAAACGGTGTACTTAGCGTTTAACACTTTCCAAACCAAAAAAAGCAACAGCAGTCCGCCATGTTACATAAAATACCACGAAACTGCCTGAAGATCGGTCATCTGCGCACGCACATTCAGCGGGTGAACTGAAGGCAACGTAAAGGATTTATGGGCCTGGACTAGGTATAGGCCTGTGATATTGTTATGAAGACATGCTGTAATGGATCCGGGATCGAGACTGAAGTGAACACGGGAGGCTGTGAGTGTTGGCAGGAGGACAGAAACAGAGCCAACACTCACTCATCCACATAAACACTGCTGAGCTTATTCACACACAGCACAGATCTGGCACTGTGTGGCGCACAGACTAGACCAGACAGCAGGTGCGCGCACACACACACACATGTACAGTTGAAGTCAGAATTATTATCCTTCCTGAATAAAAACTTATAAGAAAATAGAAGTAAAATAAATGATAATTGACTACATGTAATGCATGTTGACTTAAAAACAGCAATACACTACATATTATATTAAACTGGCGGTTCATTCCGCTGTGGCGACCCCAGATTA
>CAIGQQ010011173.1:10720260-10742328 GCA_903798035.1 Danio albolineatus | reverse complement strand
TAAACTGGCGGTTCATTCCGCTGTGGCGACCCCAGATTAATAAAGGGGCTAAGCTGAAAAGAAAATGAATGAATGAATGATTACACTAATTATTATATTAAACTGGTGGTTCATTCCGCTGTGGCGACCCCTAATTAATAAAGGGAATAAGCCGAAAAGAAAATGAATGAATGCACTAAATATTATATTAAACTGGCAGTTCATTCCGCTGTGGCGACCCCTGATGAAGAAAAGGGCCGAAGCCGACAGAGAATGAATGAATTATATTTAACCATTATTATTATTTGTACTACTTACACATGACAAGGCGAAGAATGTCACTCAAAGAAAAACAAAAAAACAATGAGTATTACATCGTTTATTTGTTAAGATTTTAATTTAGATAAATATACAGTACATACTATTTACTCCAGTTTGTTTTGGGCCAAAATAATGTTTTTAAAAACATGCTAGAAATAGAGAGAGAAAACAGTAAACAGGAAGTGTGCACAGCAAACAGACTGCCTTTGTGTTCCTCAAATGAACATTCAATTAATATTATTATTACAGCACAAAGAACAGCATTAGATTTGCACTGAACAGTTACAGGAACACTGTTAACACTGCTTGAGGCGGAGACCATAAACATGCTCGAGGGGAAGAAGCTGACCTGTTGTTAAATCTTAACCCAGCGATTAAACAGCAAAAGCATTACTTGCTGTACACTTTACAACCAAAACGTCACACTTTTAGCAGACTGTACTCATCGAAAAGCGATGCATGCAACAAGCTCCAGCTGTAAATGATGCCATGATGTTTGCTCGCAACATAAACTATGTGACATCCACACTTGGACCCACCTGAGACTTTGGTTATTAAAGTTTGTAACTCCCTTTTATGATCTTGTAGGAAGCTAACACTGGTTAAAATAATGACTAAAATAATAATAATAATAATAATAATAATGGGAATGTACTAAATTTATAAGTGCTTGTGAGCTGTGCGATGCTAAACAAGTCATATTTGTACTCTATAAGAACACAATCACATCACTGGGAGAGAGAGAGAGAGAATTATTTGAACTTTTATCAGCTCAATGTTCCCTTTTGCAGACATTTAGTCAGTGTAAACTTGTTTAGTTGATTGGTGGATTAGACAGCTTGTTGTCCATATGGTCGCGGCAAAAAAGCTACATAAAAATAATACGAAAAAATGCACTAATATATCTATAAATAATCAGCACGTAGAATAAAGTCAGGTTTAATGGTAACAGAGCAGCACCTGTATTAACATTCTTTGAGTGAAAAATAAAAACTCTTTCTGCCACGAGATCACAGCTGTGACTGTTTACATCAGATTTGCGCAATATAAACAAAAGAATAGTTAACATCTCGCAATTATAGGAGTTAAAATCTTATAGAATTGACACAAAAGTCAGATTTGAGATTTTATATCTTGTAATTTTGAGAAAAACTAAAAATTTTTGAGAATTGTGAGATAAATAATCACAGTTGCTTTTTATTTTGTGGTAGAAATAGACTTATTAACTAAAAACCAACAAACAAACGACTAAAGTGTGTTTGGCATCTCCCTATAAACTTACTAAAATAAGCAGCACTGAAAAAGTGATGTAGTTTATATATATAACTCTAAAATGATTATCAAGTTAAGCACATAATGTATACACCTTTGTATTTATAACGGAATGTTACGCATTTATAATCCATAGCGAATAAAGGAAATGCTCTTGAATCTCTCGCTCATCCTGAAAGTGGCGTTTCTCTGAAATAGCATACATAGTAGCACACAGAAACATAGAATTCCGCTCTATATGAACATAAATAAGTGCACAGACATTAATGTGAAGAGGACATTCAACTCAGGAGGCCTCACGTCACTTCCAGACATGAGGTTAAGAAGACTGTGGAGGATCATCTTTCTGTACTTTCCCCGGTCGTGAAGCTCAGATCATCAGGGATCAGCTGCTCACCTGAGAACGACACACACACACAGACACATATACACACACTTCACAAAATGTCTTTCAAATTGAACGTTGACTTTGTGCTAAATTATAAATTATAAATACCAGATATTAATAAATTAATATTTTTAAATACCAGAAGTTTTAGAAAATGTTTAAATTAATCTTTAACTGAAAATTAAAAAATATATATTTAATCATGATTAAAGGCACAGTTTTTGCCACTAGTGTGTGTGTATTCACAACAAACAAAGTGAACTAGCGTTGGTTAGCTTCAACAACATTTAAGTAAAGACTTTGACTAAACCAACAATTCAGATGCTGTTCATCGAGAATGATCTGAACTGGTGAACTGGTTAGTTCAGTTAACCACCCATATGATCCGTTCAGGCGAAACGACTTCTTTTGTGCATTAAGAAATTTAATAAATGTGTCTTCATTGCAGTTTGACAACTGTCATCAAAGAGCTATTGCATCTAAAAAAAAATAAATAATAATAATACATTTTAAAAAAGCATGGAAAACACAAGGCTTCTTTCACCAACTGAATGTATCTTGTCATCCGTCATTGCTAATCATCAATCACAGATCTGCCACTGGCAAACACTTGCTGCAACTCTGATACAAGTTTTATTTAGAGAGAGAATTAAAAAGTGCTGCAGTGTTTGAGTGCTTAATTAGTGGTAATTAGTGAGTAATGGTAATTAGTGGTAATTAGCCTACTGTTATTACTGAAATGTGTATTATACATCCAAAGTGTGAAGCTGATTGGTTGCATCTCGTCAAATGATGTGTGGTGCACTTTGCAGCATTCTGAAAAGTTCAGATGTTTTGCTTGCTGTGCAGTGAGCACGCCTAAAAAACCTGTGTGCACAACTGTCCCTATTTGCGCGCACATGTATACATCTCCATCTTAAATATCAAACTTTCTCATGCAAAAAACACGATATTTGAACAGCCACTAACTTACAAAAATAACCTGCACATTCATTCATTTCTGTTGCAATTTCAGTTGCAAACATAAAAATATGTGGATGGATGTCTATTGACCTGTGTTTTCAATAATTTTGTGGTGTGAGGGGAACTAGAAACTATATAGTACGTGATAATGTTTCATTTATTTAGAGCACATTTTACATTAACTCAATTAAACGTGACCCTTAATACTCAGTTCAGAGCTGCACGATTAATCGAAAAAAAGATCGCGATCTCGATTTGTCCCCCTAGACGATCTTAATCCAGCATTTCTACTATTCTGCCAATCATATTTTCAAGTTCAGGAGAGAAGCAAAGGCAGCCGCACAAGCCTTTACATTGTTTTACATACTGTACATTGCTCAGCAACGTGGACACCTCCAAACGGTATTGAAAGAATCACATTCTGTATTTATAAGGTATAATTCACCCAAAAATTATACCTATATAATTTATTTTAAAAAATAAAATAAAATAAAAAATAAAAAGAGTATGAACCGCACAGTGAAAATAAATCCGAAAGTGCAGATCATTTAAATAATCAATCGCATTTTAGAGTAATGATTACGACAAGCATTTAATATGTTTTTCTTTCATAGTGAACACAGAGTGTTGTGCATGAGAATAAATGTTTAACAGTGTCAGGATAACTACTCTAGCCTATATAATGTTAAATATAATGCAAGAGGGAATCTGATAATGACAAATGTCTGATTTTATCAGTGAAAAAAATGGTCTAAAAAAAATGTTGTTAATGACAGATTGCAAGCACATGTCTCAAACATCAGAATTCTGAATAGTTGTATTCTGAAATAACAATAATAATAACAGGCTACTCGTATAAACCTTTATTTTACATCTACGGAATCGTGAGAAAATCAAGATCTTTTTTTTTTAAGTAATAAAAAAAAATAATAGTAATAATAAAATAATAATAATTTTAAAAATAAAAAATAAAAATTATTGCAACTCATTTTAGCCAGAATCGTGCAGCTCTAACTCAGCTGTAGGTTTTTTTCACCTGTAATTTGCAGTTCTGGCCAGGGGTGAGTTCTAAAAAAATCATTTCAATATTTAAAGAGATAATTCACCCAAAAACTACAATTTCCACACCATTTTCTCAACTGGTTTTACAAATTATGGATTTCTTCTTTTTTCTGTACACGAAAAATGTATTAAATATAATGTTGGGAAACAACAGTTATTGACATCCATAGTAGAAACAAACAAATATCATGAAAGGCAATAGCTGTTTTTCCTAATATTTTTAGTGTATCGTGCTTTGTATTATTGGGTGAACTATCCCTTTAAGCAGATAACTTGAAAAGCTAGCAGTTTAATACCACAAGTTTTGATTGTTAGCAGTGGGTTTAGAGATACAGACCTGTGCAGGGCAGAGTTCTGGTGTCAAACGTACAGTCTCCAGCCTCCAGAGGCACCACTTCATCCTCGTTCTCGTTCTCATTCTCTGTGTCGCAGTCCAGCTCACTGTCACTGCTCATGCTGGGCAACACATGATGAGGCTTTTGACTGAGCACACCTGAAGAGACAAAGACAAAGAAAAAGAGAAAAAAAAAAAAACTTTATGCTGTCGAAACGTGCTTTTCTGCATTACTTACACTACCGGTCAAAGGTTTGGGATCAGTCAGATTTGTTATGTTTTTAAAAGAAGCCTATCCTGCTCTCCAAGGCTGCATTAATTTGAACAAAACTACATTAAAATTAGTCTATTGTGAAATAATATTGCCATTTAAAATAACGTGTTCATATTGAATGTAGTTTAAAATGTATTTTTTTCCCCATAACTCAATTATTACTCCAGTCTTTAGTGTCAAATATTCCTTTATCATCATAATATGCTGCTCAACAAACTTTTAGTTTTTGTTATCTGAAAGCTGTTGGAGAAATGTATTGATGGGGCCAGATTTCTGTCTTCAAATCCATCTTATAAAGGATCCACATTTATCCTTTTTCTCATTACTTTATTCATATGATTATTTGAATCAGTATTTAATATTTGAAATGACCTTGACTGATCAATAAAGTTAAACAGTACCTAATTTCGGAATATATTTAGGAATGTTCACTTGGAGTGTCTTTGTCTCTATCTTTGTCTGTCAAAACTCTATTTTCAGGAGCTCAGAGGTCATGGAGACCTGCTGAGTGGACCTGGAATATACCTGTTTATATTGTCATTTGCTCCGTGTTAATTATGTCTAAAGTGATATTTGCCATTTTAAGTGTTTAATCTTTTAAAGTTAATTCCTTTGTTTGCAAGCTGCCAGTTTGGATGTAGATTATACCTGTTTTTAACCAGTTTTGATAGTATCGGAGAGTACACTCAGCCTTAGGTAAGAAACAGATTGTACTTTGTGTGTGTGTTTGTGTTTTATTCATTTTTTGAACCATTTCACAGGTCTGTGGTCAGCTCTGAAGTGGTTGTCTGACGTTTGTACGCTTGAGATTTTGTCTATCTGTAAGTCTTTCTGTGTTTTAACCAATCAGGTTAAAACGTCTATATGTATGACACAATTAATAATGTTATGTAAAAGTATAAGTGTTGTTCTTTTGAGATTGTAAAGCAGAGCAGCCAACAAACTCACTGTGAATGTTGAAGCTGGCTTCTGCTGATGAGACTGCAAACTATCTACAGTAAACCTTCTTTAATTGAATCTCTCCAGCTCTTTTTCATCTGACAGACTGGTCATTTTTGGGTTCAAACTGGGTAACACTTTATTTTGATGGTCCATTTGACTATAAGTAGACTGTCTGCTTAATATCTGTTGATACAGACATTCAACAGACATTTAACTGACTATAAGAAACCTTGCAAGTACATGTCAACTTACACTAACCCTACCCCTAACCCCAACCTAACAGTCTACTTATAATCTAGTGAGAATTAGTTGCAATGTAACTTAAATTCAACAAACGGACCATCAAAAATAAAGTGTGACCTCACACCTGTTTATCCCAACAGTGTTTAGTTTCATTCATCAAGGATGCATTACATTGTTAAAGAGTGAAATTAAAAACATTTATAAATGTAAATAATAAAATAAAACAATAAATAAAATTAAAGAATCATAAAAAAAGTGTATCACAGTTTTCACAAAACTATGGAATGGAAAAATAATAAGTAAAATGTAAAGTAAATGTATTAAAAAATGTATTAATACTTAACTGATCATACTAGAACTGTAAATCCGCATATTAGACTGATTGTTTTTCTGTAATCATGTGACAAAGACTAGAGTTAAAAAAAAATAAACAAATAAATAAAAAATAAAAAAAAATCAAGAGAATAAATTAAAATTATAATAAAAATTTCATTTTAAATGCAAAAAATATTTCACTATATTAGTTTAATGTGCTTTTTTTAGAATACTTTAATTCATTAAAAATCTTACTGATCTAAAACTTTGGACATGTAGTGAATGCTTTATTTCCTTTTGCAATCATGCAGCACATAAGGAAGTGTTACTCATCGTGAGCCTTCTGGAGAATGAATAATTGTAATATCCTGAGAACTCATCTAATTTGATGTGTAGTTAAATGACAGCGTGTTCGTTCTCAGTGTGTGCAGTGACTCATCCATGCGGTGTAATCATGAGCAGTGTTGTTTATTTGGAGTGTTTGAGAACAGATCTTCATGTCTCACCTTCATCAGGGTGCGATGAGGAAGAGGAAGATGGTTCAGCCAGTGACAGAAGTGACTGATGGATTTCGCCGGCGCTCTCTAGGTCACAGGTCAGAGAGCTGTCCGTCAGCAGCCCAGGCCTGTTGGATGTAATATAATTAGCACTGGGCGTCATGCTTTAATTGCTTAATGAATTATAGATAAATAAATACGAACATTGCTTATTTTTCTGATTCTGATACAATTACACAAGTCAGCAAAATATATATAGTAGCATTCTTAATTATTCATGCAAATGCATAAATCTAACATATTGTGCCTTTAAATATCAAAATTTGCACGGCAAAAAGTGAATATTTCCCTAATATTCTGTGTGGAAACGCTATTTCATATAAAACAACAACAACAACAACAACAACAACAACAACAGCAAAACAACTTAACCTAAAACTAAGATAAAAAAATAACTAAAAACAGTTAAAAAAACAATATGAAGCAAAGTCAAAATAATTAAAAGATAATAATTATAATAATAATAATTATTATTATCATTATTATTATTATAAAAAATATATAAAAAAACAGGAACAAAAGTCATAAACACAGACTACATAAACACAAAGTCAAAAATATGAGTAAAACAAAATGAACAAAACAAAAAAATATACATAGTATATGAGGATTACACTGTGTCCTAACAACAAGCGACACGACAAAATTCCAGCGACAAGCAATTTGGCTGTCTGCACCAAACACGACGCGACACAACAGAAACATTTAAATACTGCAGTTCCAACAAAACGGTAAAGGTTTTTAAACTAATTAACACATATCAAACCTCTTTAACATTTTTAATAGGCTACTGAGCGACTGATGTCAGGGCTCAACAATAAACTGCTCGATTGCCTGGAGCCAGCGTGAGAGACGCTCGGGACAGTAGACAGGATTGTTACTAGCCCGATCGGGCCAGCGCTGCCTTGTCACTAAAGTTTGATTTTAAATTAATGCGACTATTTGTCAACTGCGTGCAAATACAGTCTTTTAATTTAGAAACAGTTTGTGCTTTTAAGCCTTGAAATGCTACCCTCTCTGTCATGTCGTAAATGCCATATTGCCTTTTGGTTCCTCTTATTTGATTAGATGTTGTGAGCTAGGCACAAGGCTATAGCTATAATATATAGCTAGGCTATAAGATTCTGACGGTATGATAATATCACGGTTTCACGGTATGACGGTTTACTGCTCTAAAATATATTCTTTTTAAATGTCTGGATAAAAAACAAAACCTTTTTTTTCTTTAAACACAATATATTTTATTTTGAGCAACATTTAAAGTATTTTGGGGCAGTAAACATGCCAGGCTAAATAATTGAAGTGAATTATTCAGACTTCTGCTGTCTGCATTTGTTTAAAAAACACAGATTTCTTTACACCTTGCATCTAAAAAAACTAAAAAAAAACATAAATAAAAAAATCTTACTCATACCTTAGGAACGGTATAACAGAAAATTGTGGCGGTATGAAAACCTTGACTTTTCCATACCGCGGTATAGCTTGAAAACGGTTATCATCCCATGCCTATTGTGAGCATGCTGTTCAACATAGCGGCAACATCAGATTATGAGGATTAAAGAAAAGATCTGTTTCTAACGTCTTGGAAACAGACATTTCCGTGGGTTCAATACAATGAAAAAATTGTTTGTTTTGCAAAGTTTTAAGGGCCTCACAGTCACTGCTTCGAACCTCGGCTGGGTCAGTTGGCATTTCTGTGTGGAGTTTGCATGTTCTCCCCGTGATGGTGTGGGTTTCCTCCAGGTGCTCCGGTTTCCCACAAAAGTCCAAAGACATGTGGGAAAGGTGAATTGGGTAAGCTAAATGGGGTAAGCTAAATTGGCCTTAGTGTATGTGTGTGAATGAGTGTGTATGGATGTTTCCCAGTGATGGGTTGCAGTTGGAAGGGCATCCGCTGTGTATAACATGCTGGATAAGTTGCCGGTTCATTCTGCTGTGGCGACCACAGATTAATAAAGGGACTAAGCCGACAAGAAAATGAATAAATGAATGCACAGTTCGTTGAACTGCAATGAAATACCTGCACATTTTCTTTTTGTTTGCATAAAACTTAGATTTTTGCTCACTAAAGATGTATTAATATTTTTTAAGTATTTAAATTCTAAATTCACAGATGTAATTTTTGACATATTTTTTAAAAATATGTGGCTAAGAAATGACTATTAACTTCTTCTCTTTTTTTTTTTTTGGTAGGGCCAGTGAAAATTGTGGCAAGGCAAGTAAAAATCTCAACCATTGGCCAGATTGGACCAGTAGAAAAAATCCTTACCGTTATACCCTGGATGTTGTTGGCTAGAGTTACTTTTATATTCAAATCGTCTGCTAGTTATTTTATTTTCAAGATCTGAGGTAAAGTAAATGCAGCTTGCAGTAGTATGCTAATAAATGTCACATAAAATGGTATTTAAACTCACACTGTCAGCATTTAACACTGAATAAAGCACATAGTCAGTACCTGAGGTGATCATGGTTTTACTAATGTACTGTATGCTGTTGTTCTGTGGCGACATTGTGGAAATAGAAATTTCGCAGTCGCAGAGGGTTAGAACAAATACATTTTAAAAACCTTTTATTGCATGTCGCAATGTCACGTATAGGTAGGAGACTATGTAATGGGACTTTACAATGAAAATCAGTGCATATGCAACTCTCAAGCACAATTATTGGATTTACTCATGAATATAAACAAACACAGAGTTCAAATCCACTCCGCCACTGATGGCTTGTTTATATACGTTACCCGACAGTAGCTCTGCGCTGTTTGGTGGCGGGTGCAGACGTTCCATTGAGAGCAGCGATGCTGAACAGGTCTGAAGCACCATACAGCAGATCCTCGTGTTTGGAGCCAGAGGCCTTATCAGAGGACGAGGAGCTGCTTCCAAGAGAGGGAGGAGAACTCTGAACACTGCGCGCTTTCAGAGAGCCTGCAAAACACAGATAACGTCATCTCAAACCCCCAGTATCCCAGAAGTCTCTTTGCTTTTCACCAAATTAATCTATTAATCAAAAGTTGAGCGTTTATCTAAACGACTAGTTTAGGAGTCTGGCATGGACTCATTTGGAATTAAATCTTTGATGTTCGATCAAATCCAAACAGTGTTTTTGTATGAACGCTAAACTCCAGCATCGATCAAATAGTCGCTTACTAAAGCTCAGTAGGGTTGAGCCTGGCCAGTACCTGGATATGAGACTACCTGGGAAAACTAGCAGTCACACTTTATTTTGATGGTCCGTTTGTTACATGTCAACTAATTCTCATTAGATTTTAAGTAGACTGTTAGGTTGGGTTAGGGTTGGGGTTAGTGTAAGTTGACATGTACTTGCAAAGTTTCTTATAGTCAGTTAAATGTCTGTTGAATGTCAGTATCAACAGATATTAAGCAGACAGACTACTAATACTCATAATACTAATACTCATAATACTAATACTAATAATATAAAGTGATACCAAACTAGGTTTCTGCTCTGGTCTGTGTGGGTCCTATTGCTCCAGTATACACTGCTCAGTGTTTATTATGTCAGAAATTGAAAACACAATTGAGTAATAAATGAAGCCGTATAGACTGACTTGACACTGTATCGTAAAGGGAAAGTTCACCCAAAAATTATTGTCTGTTTGTTTATTTATTGCCACATGAGCAACTTAAGGCTATTTCATGGCAAGATCAATACACATAAAAACATTACATCAGTGGTCCTCAAACTTTTTTCACCAAGTACCACCTCAGAAAAAAATTGTCTTTCCAAGTACCACCATAATGACCAGTATTGAAATACAGTAGCATAGTAGGCGTAATTAAGCAGCTACAGCTCTGCACAGTTCAAAAACGTCGCAGATTAATTCTTCTTATTATGAATATTTATTATTATTATTTATATTATTATTTATCAGCCACTTTAAACATTCTAAATAGTTTGAACAGTGTAATTAGATCTGCTTACTGCGCATTAAAGTAGACTTTGAGTGTCAGAAAAGCAAGTGATTAAACTATATCTGTCTACATTGGCATATAAAAATACAGGATACGCCCCCAACAACCGTTACAAATACAGGGAGGAAAATGGCTTAAAATGAAAGAATACATAACAAACATTAGAAAATTGTAAATAAAATAAAAGGTTTATCATTATAAAATCACTGATCACATCTGTGTTTTGGTACGCATCAAAGGGTTAAAAGTGTGTTCTTTTTTTAACTTTAATTATTCAGCAGTGACTCCGCGTACCACTAGAAGTAAGCCTGCGTACCACTACTGGTACACATACCATAGTTTAAGAACCACTGCATTACATGATAAGAAAAATTTCATACGTATAGTTTTCAATTCAATTTTTGATAATTAACATAAAATTCTTCCTGGTGATTCTTCCTTTTTAAAAACATCCAAAGTGTTTTTATTATAAATTAATTTTATCTAATGCTACTTAAACTCTCACATTAATAAAATATGTTTCACGGTGAGAGCAGCTTGACAGTAATTACATGTTGGTGCTGGATCTTTATTAAGTAAATACAAATGAGTACACCCATGTAATCTCCCCAAAATTCTGTAATTATTTACTCAGCCTTCAAACTTGTTTGAGATTCTTCCTTTAGTTAAACACACAAAATATTGTGAAAAACGTTAGAAAACCTGTATCCATTCACCTCTATGGTTTTTTGATTATCCTATTATGGAACTCAATGGCTACCACCTACCAATATTTTTCTAAATATATTTTGTGTTCAACAGAACAAAGAAACTTGTAAAGGTTTTGAACCGCTTGAGGGTGAGTAATATATACTTAACGTAAACATTTATTGATGGGTGAACTATTGCTTACGAAATGCAGCACTATAATGCTACAAGCCAACAAGAGATGTGTTTTTCCAAACTTGATTAACTGGTGAACGACTAATTGACCAATGTCAAGTTATCTTGTCTCTCACTTGAGAAACAATCATGAGATGAAGAGCGTAGTGTACGCACCATCCAAAGAGGAGGGTCCAGTTGGAGCAGGTTCAGTTGGAGACTCTCGTCCAGCTCCTCTGAGCTCCTTCTCTCCGGCATCCACAGTCCTGCGCAGGGACAGACCACCCAGAGTCCCCACACTCTCCTGCTTAGGGGAACCAGCCTTCTTCCCTCCTAAAACAAAGAGCAACACAAGCTTGAGGTTTATTGATATGTTTTTGGTAGAAGTTTCTAGTGTTTATAGACGTTTCTTATGTATATATTTTGCTTATTTATTTATTTTGCATTTACTGTGTTAACCGAGTCATATGATCCTCCAAAAGTCATACTAATGTGCTGATTTAGTGCTTAAGAAACTTTAATGGCTTTATCAATGAGTAGTATTATTTTGGGGGGGGATACATAGAAGGGTTGAAAGAACATTAAATTAAAATGGAAAACTTCTTGTCCTTTCTGATGAATTTATGCAGCCTTGGCTATAAAATGGTATGATTTCTTTCAAATAATAACTTATACAACTCAAACAGAGATCTACATATAGTACAAAATAGTTCAGTATGCAGTGGGCCCTCGTTAATCGTAAGAGTTCTCGTGGGATTTCAATAGGTGAAATCCAAGAAGTATTCTGCTTAATTTTTTACAATTATTATAGATGTTTTAGGGCTGTAAAACCCCTCAGTACACTATTTTTCAGATTATTTTATCTCGTTTAAACACTTGAGTGACTTCCATCTTTCGTTAGTGTGTCCAGAAGTCCAACTTTTTGTGCAACAGTTAGCATCTTCCTCTGCCTTTTGGGTGTTACCGTGGGTGCCGTGACCGTGCAGAATGTTTCATCAACACTATGGGGTTTGTTTGGGAGAAACCTTGCAAACATTCAGTACAGCACTTAAGAGTCACACTGCTAGCGATCAAAGATTTATGTCAAGTTTGGCAAGCCAAATGCATTCTGTACTGTACAGTAGACAAGGCATGGAGGAGATTGACTGACAAGCGTGGAACACAATGCACTAATCAGGACGCAGAACACAATGTGCTGTAAACCGCGAGAGGTGAACTGCGTTATGGTGAGGCACCACTGTTTACAGTACCTAAGATTTATTTTTAAATATAATAATATTAAAAAAAGAAACTCACAAAAACATTTTACACATCATTTTGCTAATTACAATCCTTAAGTAAGCACCTTTTTGTGGAGCACATAAAATTAATGAAGACAACATGGAATATTTGTACTTTAAACACTCAATCCCCATGTCAGTAAAATATATGTTATGTTATTTATCAGTAAATAAATGTTTTTTTTTTTATGTGTCATTATTATATGAAGTAAACGAAAAGTGAATCTATAAAATAAATAAAGCTACCACTGCGAGTGTGTCGTGATGAGACTGGTGTTTTAAAGAGCAGCTCGCTGGGTTTTCGGCTGGGCCCCAGCTCTGAGTCCATGGACGGGCCCTGCTCGTGGATTGAGGCTCCGTGAGAGGAAACCCGAGTGGCGCCACTGCGAGCCTCCAGCTGGCCTTTCACGTCTGACATCTTACTGCGCACTTCTGCCATCTGTGCCTTCAGTCTGATCAGGACACCCGAGTCCGGTGCCGACCGACGCACCGCCTGAGGCCGACGATCACGCTCTTTACGAGACGGCACCGCAGCAGCTGTCAATCAAAAACACTTGATGAGTCGTAAGTCAATCCAACATTTAAAGGGGTCCTATTTTACCCCTATTTTACCCAGAGAAGTCTTAGGTGTCTCCAGAATGTGCCTTTAAAGTTTCAGCTTAAAATACCCATCAGATTATTTAATAAACTCAGAACATGCTCATTTTGACCTCAAATCAATGTGTAGCTGTTTTTGTAGCCTGTGCCTTTAATGCAAATGAGTTGGTCCTACCCACCCACCACTCCCACGTGCATGTCTGCTTCTGCTTCAAAAAATGTCTTTATAAATGGAAGTCAATGTGGCAAAAACAGCTACACACATAACGAAAAGGTAGCCAATTTTAACAGTACACAAGGGTTAAAGTGAGTTATTGTGACACCTTGGCTCTGAAGCAGAGAGGTGGGGGGACGGGGTTGCATCCCCCACAGTGACTCCACGTGGCTTCGGTCCTTCAGGTCCAAGAGTTGGATGAGGATGACAGGGTCGATCTCTAGGAGGCTGGCAGAGCTGGCACCTGCCCCTCGCCTTGAGCTCCGGACACCTGCACCAGAACCTCCTGACCAGCAGGGGAGACAGTTAGGAGACGGCATTTAAAGGTGGGAGCCAGTAGGGATGTGAAAAGTACAGTTGTAAAGAATATCAAATCTGTGGCTGCGTCCGACATGACATGCTACTCAAGTAGGTACTACATTTGAATTTGATTTTTACTACATGACTGTTAGAAAAGTATTCAAAAAAAGGATTCAAACATACTACATCTAGTAGTACGTAATTTACTACTTCAGTAATTTAGTCAAGTTGCATCACTTCACTCCAATTCATGAATTCTCTCTGGTGTGTGACAGTGTAGTGACTATTAGATGAGCACAGATGTTCGTCCAGGTACTTCTCACCTTCTCGAGTTTTTTTTTTTAATTGAACTAATCTGGTGAAATTGTCACCATTATTATTTAAATCAATACTCATATCAACAATAACTGTTTACATGGACATCAGTAATCGAACTATTTGCCCTAATCTGAATAAGACAATAATATGATTAAGGTGTTTACACGAGCTGCTTTTTGAATGTTCCTTTTATGATGCTGTTTTACATGTTATAGCACATATTTCGATTAACATCATTGCGTCACCATGCTATCCACATTTCCTCCGGAGTTTCATGTAATTTCGGATGTTTCATTTTTAATCTGTCGACTTTAACAGCAGTTTGGCACTTTCGCTTTCATTGACAAACAATATATTGGAGTATAAACTGCTGGATGAATGTTGTTTTAATAGAATTTGATACTGCACACCGTATGGAACAAAAAAAACCTTCGCATTTCATCCTCCAATGACTCTGTAGGTGCTGAAAATAATGTCAAACAGCTGTGCGTGCATGGACTATCCTGTTGCACAATGCGGCAAAAATCCTACATGACGGTAATAGTTTGATTAAGGTGTACTGCACTGCACTTCAATAATGCAGCTAAAATCTGCATACTCCACATGTCCAATTCCTGTTTAGTTCAATTATAACTTTAGCTGGATTAAGGTAATTTTTATATATATAAAAAAAACGAGAAAAAAACGGCTTGAAATAAAATAAATGACTCTTAATCAGAGTATAGTCTTAAATGTATTAAGGTCGGATTATTGGTGTCCATGTAAATGTGATTGTGACAATTGTGACAATATGATGAATATTGTTGATATGTGGTTTATAAAAGTATTTGAAGTAAATATTGTCTAAAACCATTTTTTAACCTGTCAAATTTACTCTTTAAAAATATTTTGAATCTGATGTTTGACTTTTTTTAGATTCTTATTGAAAATAATTCATGATTGATTTTAATTCTAAAGGACATTATTAATTATATAAATTCATGAAATTTTAAATTATTATAAATGATCTACTGTATGTGTAGGGATGTACGACTCACCTGACTCACGACTCAATGGATAAAATGGATACAACTCACGATTTAGTCACAATTTTTAAACAAAATTATTTGAAACAAATTTAAGGTAAAGAGCCCTTTCATTTTTTTGCTTAAATGCTGCACACACAAAAAATAAGAAAAAAAGAATACAAACTAAATAATATAAACAAATTAAAATTGAGACTATGCTGGGATTTTAGATTTTTAAAAAGAAACATCAACATATCTGTTTTCTGGCATAAACTGAGGTCTTTGCGCATTTATAATGCCCCCTGCTGATGAAAAATCTGAGATGGCTGGTGTGGAGAGGTAAGCCTTTCCAAAACCAGAGAGCAGTGTGTACAGAGATGGTCAATAGGCCCTCTGCTCCAGGACACTAGCCACTGACATATAACGACTATAAAATATAAAATGACTAATTGTATAGTACGAGACATGAGCTGAACATGATTATGAAGGTGAATAATTAACATTACTTGTAATCAATTAGTATAAGTATCAGTGTGATACACTTAAGAAGAAATTATCTTGAACATTTTTAAATATTCAATAATAATAATAATAATAATAATAATAATAATAATAATAATAATGATAACAATAATAATAATAAGCAAAACTATTAAAATACGCATAAACTAATTTGAAAAGGAGAGGGTTAAAATAATCTGACACCTGGGTCTGTAACAGGACAACTTTCTCATTCAGTCTGAAAATCATCTTCACACTTTAACTATGAAAACACTCGTAGCACTTTGTAGCACTTGGAGCAAGCAGAGCTGCAAATCATCCATTCCGAGTGGTTTGGCTTATTAATAGTTTTTGTTTGTTTGTTTGTTTTGCGTATAGATGTCTGTGACAGACGTTATTCAATGTGCTGATGATTTATCTGCATCATATTTGTTGTTCCGTTAGTGCAAGCAAACGTTTTTTTGCACAGTTTGTGTTTGTCTGGCGCACATCACGGCTGTCATTTTATTCTGCGGCCCCACATCTTGCTCGCCGCTGATGTGCAGGTAAAGCCAGTTTGCGCCTGTAAACACAGCACCCCCACTGGTCAAACAATGTATCGCGATTCATCCGACGTTTCTACTGATTTAAATAGTCACATATTGTAATACATTTAACCATCTCATGGTGAATCGTTACATCCCTATCTATGTGTGCACACTTTTGTTTTTATTTCTACTCTTCCAGCAAAAAGAAGATTATATTTTCTTGTTTTCTATTTCACTCGGATATTCGCCACTACAGGGAGAATATCTATGATCTCGCCTGCAGATTCTTAACAAAACCAGGACTGCTCACTGGCTTCAAAACATCATGCTTTGAGTACATTTTATGTATATATAATTTGTTTGAGGCAATTTGGGGTCATTTTCAATTTAGTGCCTACTAACAGCCTTCAGCAGAAGCTCAAACGGCGTTTAAAAGCGCAGATTCTGCAGTAAATCTTCAAAGGCTGATATGGTAATTTGGCTCGGTTACATCACTACAACTGATTAACAGGGTGTCGCTGTCGATGACACTTCAAAGCCAAGTGTTTCAGCACGCCATATGCATGACACTCGCTCTTCATTAGAGAAACAGCATCATTTGTGTCAACGGATGGAGAAAACTCCGCATTCACCTGCAGCTCCGGCAACATCATCAGCTAACTCTCCTTCCTCCAGCTCCAGATTCCTGCTGTACTCCACGTCATTCTCTCCAGACCTGCAATGCATGCAAACAAATGATGCTTGTGTGTTACTTATGCTATTAGAATGCCAGCAGCAAGTTAAACGAATCTAGAAAACATGTATCTGATGTGTGTGTGCAAAGGTTTTGAATGATTAATTGGGTCCAAGCGGAGCTCAATGAGGCGTGGCAAGTCATTATGTACCCATATGCTTTAAATAGAGCAGGATTCATTTGCGTGTCTCCCCTGTTATTAGAGAGAAATGGTATGGTCTGAAATAAGCTGCTCCACAGGGGGTGTTGATAGTGTTGTGCTCCAAGCCTCCTGCTGAATATATGTATATGTGTGGGTGTGTGGGTGTTTGTATGTGTGTGTGTGTGTGTGTAAGGGTAACACATGCACCATTGTCTCAGGCTCAAGCGTGTGATGACTCAGTTCTCTCCAGCGGTTCTTTGAGCTGATCCACTCCAGTATTTATAGAAGCCGAGAGAGCCTTGACTCCACTCAGATACATCCAACAAATGTTTGCTCGACTTGCTAGTTGTATCTGCACTGGCCTCACCATTAAAAAAATAAATAAATCTCTATATTCGATGGAAAAATGTAAAAAAAAAAAAGGTTAACAAAATAAATATTAAAGATTTAAGAAAAAAAAACTTCTTTGAATAAAATTACTGATTAAATTTATTTTCTTGAATTTTAATCTATATAGAAAAGTATGAATATTTATAGTAACATTTTAATATATATCCAAAACAATAAAAAAATACAATATAATATATTATTTTTAATATTAAATTAAGAAAAATGTATATATATGTTAACAGCAATCTTTTAACTTCTGTTATTATAGAACAAGTCTACCTGAGTGTTTTTTTTATAATATGTACTCATTGATTTTAGTCTAGGCACGTATCCTTGACTATAAGAAGTGTCTAAATGCTGTTATTTCAGCAAAAGGTGGCTGTACAAAAGACTGATGTCATTATTCTCTTAGGGTACCCAAATTTTTGCACCTGTCTGTTTTTGTTATGACATTAACTGCATTGCATCTGTTGATTAAATAAAATGTTATGTCAGAACTAAAATGTTGCTTGTTCCATAGGGTATAAAATGAATTTGCTGGATTTGAAAGGCAAGCAGGCTATGGCTTTAAATCCTGAAAATTATCAGAGGTGGCCAAGACTGCATATATATATATACCTATTATTTTTTTCTCAGGTGTATTTTTGTTGGCAGTTCACAAAGATAAGTTTCATAATTAATGACCGTAAATAATGTAATATTACACTGATCCTGCGTGTTTGGCTGATTGTTTTTGTTTTAAAGAAGATAAAGCAGAATGTTCTCCTACCTGTCCTGATGTTTTTTCATTATGCAAAATGTACCTATATTTAACAGCAGAGATTTCTGAAATATACTTTTTTGCTTCAAAGACTCTAGTCTAGAATCGCTTGACTTGAAAATGCATATTTAATTGATATGATACCTTTTATAAGATTTGAATGTTTATTATGAAATATAAATCGCGGAAATTCTGCTAGTATGCCAGCTTTCGCAGTATTAAAGGAAAAAAAAAAGCTATTTTACAGATCCTCCCTCGTCAGAGAAGTGGTAGAAAGACAAAAGAAACGTGTGAATGGGAATGTGACTGGAAGCACACTCCAGGTGTGACTGGGAATGTCTTATTTGTCCACTTGTGATCGGACTGATGAAATCGCATCTTAATATTAGCAGGTAAAAACAGCACGCAGATGCTCTCTCGGTCTCTCTGTCTGCCTGCCTGTCACAGCTGATTCAGCGGAGGGACTAGAAAATCTAACATGTAAAAAAATATATATATATTAATTAATTTAAAAAAAAAAAAAAAAAAGAAGACAAATATTGCTCTGCAAACAGCAAAACTATTTTAAACTCCGCTGCACATCGTGTGGTCCTTTGCCTCCAAGTCGTGCATTAAAATCCTTTAACGCACGGCAAGCCGTTGATTATCCCTTACACACATATATACATGCATATACATATATATATATACACATACATATATATATATATATACATACACATACATACATATATACACATATACATACATACATACATACATACATACATACATACATACATACATACATACATACATATATATATACACACACAGTATGTCACAAAAGTGAGTACACCCCTCACATTTCTGCAAATATTTATTTATATCTTTTCATAGGACAACACTGCAGAAATGACTCTTTGACACAATGAAAAGGAGTCAGTGTAAAGTTAGTTTAGCAGTGTAAATTTAGTGTCCCCTCAAAATAACTAAAAATACAGCCAATAGTAGCTGAACCCCTGGCAACAAAAGTGAGTACACCCCTAAGTGAAAATGTACAAATTGAGCACAATTAGACATTTTCCTTCCCCCGTGGCATGTGACTCATTAGTATTACACTGTCTCAGGTGTTTCCAGATAGCAGGCGAGTTAAATTTGGTATAAAAGCTCTTCCACTCTCTCAACCTGGCCACTGACAGTTCAACATGGCATCTCATGACAAACAACTCTCAGAAGACCTGAAAAAACAAATTGTTACTTTGCATAAAGCCTAGGCTATAAGAAGATAGCCAACACTCTGAAACTGTGCTGCAGCCAAGGCCATTCAATGCATTAAGAGGACAGGTTCTTCTCAGAACACGCCTCGCCATGGTCAGCCAAGGAAGCTGAGTGCACGTTCTGAGCGTCACATCCAAAGATTGTCTTTGAAAAAAGACGGATAAGTGCTTCCAGCATTGCTTCAGGTATTGAAGGGATGGGGGGTCAGTCTGTCAGTGCTCAGACCGTACGCCGCACACTGCACCAAATTGGTCTGCATGGTTGTCCCCAAAGAAAGCCTCTTCTAAAGATGCACAAGAAAGCTCGCAAACAATTTGCAGCAGACATTCAAACTAAGGACCAGGATTACTGGTACCATGTCCTGTGGTCTGATGAGACCAAGATAAACCTTTTTGGTTCAGATAGTGTCAAGCGTGTGTGGTGGCAACCAGGTGAGGAGTACAAACACAAGTGTGTCTTGTCTATCATTAAACATGGTGGTGGGAGTGTCATCATGTGGGACTGCATGAGTGCTGCTGGCATTGGGAAGCTACAATTCAATGAGGAAAACATGAATTCTGACAAGTACTGTGACATTCTAAAGCAGAGCATGATCCCCTTCTTCCAGAAACTGGGCCATAAAGCAGTGTTTCAGCATGATAATGACCCCAAATACATCTCACTGGCTTGCTAAAGGGACTCAGGGTAAAGGTGATGGACTGGCCAACCATGTCTCCAGACCTAAACCCCTTAAAACACCTCTGGGGCATCCTGAAAAGGAAGGTGGAGGAGCACAAGGTGTCAAATGTCCACCACCTTGGTGATGTTGTGATGGAGGAGTGGAAGAGGATTCCAGTGGCAATCTGTGAAGCTCTAGTCAACTCCGTGTCCAAGAGAATTAAAGCCGTGCTGGAGAATGAAGGTGGCCACACAAAATATTAACTTTTCAATTTTTTTCTAAGGGGTGTACTCACTTTTGTTGCCAGGGGTTCAGCTATTATTGGCCGTGTTTTTAGTTTTTTTGAGGGGACACTAAATTTACACTGCTAAACTAACTTTACACTGACTCCTTTTCATTGTGTCCAAGAGTCACTTCTGCAGTGTTGTCCTATGAAAAGATATAAATAAATATTTGCAGAAATGTGAGGGGTGTACTCACTTTTGTGACATACTGTATATATATATATCAGACTTTAAAACCCTTAATCACACATACTCCCAATTTCAAGAGGTCACAGTAAACGCATAACGGCAGGTATAAACAGCGCCTAACTCCCTCATGATTCCCTCTCTCCTAATTCATCCAGGAGACCCAAGGCTACTATCATTTGCGCATTGGGCATCATCACAAAGTCCACATGAAGAGCGCACAAAAAACACTCAAGCGAACGAAGTCAAAGGTGCAACCGAATGTGCGTGGGCCTGAGAGCAACAGTGCACGTGTGTGTGTGTGTGTGTGTGTGTGTGTGTTTGTGTGTGTGTGTGTGTGAGCATTTGTAAGCAGGAGGCAGAAGCTCTGATGACTCACTCGTCTCATCTGGTTGGATCTGTGTGTGCGTTTTGAGAGCGTTTGAGCGGGCGTTAGCCGTTAGCATGAGCGCAAACATGTGAGGTTCTGACTCCAACACCTCACTACAGAAACACAAGCGCTCTCACTGAGCCTACACAAGTCAAAGCTGCCAATAGTGATCGTGATAGGACAGAAAGAACCGCTCTTCTCTGGTTAAACACAGAGCGCCTGTCACAAAATGTGGAAGCAGCCCTAATTAAACTGTGTTTTCCAGCCAGGGGGAGGATACAGCTGTTTCCCTTTGGCATACCAAGCACGCTCTCTTATGCAATAATGTTGGTACACTAGTATTTAAAACACAGGCAGGACGCAGGCAAATGATGTGTGCTGCTTTAAGGGGAAAAAAAAGAAAAAGGGTTGAAAAAAAAGCTGTTAAAGCTGGTCACGATTTTGACACTTTGAAAAGATGTGTACTTTGTGAACATATAAAAGCTTGTGACCTTCCAGCGCTGGCTTTCAGGCTTTCACTGTAAAATTATTACTGTAAATTAATAGTTCTGATTTTGAAGCCTGACTTGATGAGCCATAAAAGCTTAAAGGTGTCGTAGAATAGAAATCTGAATATACCTACTGCAGGCATAGATGAATAATAAGTTCAGTACATGGAAATTACATACTGTGAGCCTCAAACACCACTGTTTCCAAAGTGAAAAGTGAAAAATCCATGTGAAAAACAAGCCAATCAAGAGGCATAAGGTGTTTAAATGTATCTTTTGTTAGTTTAATGTGTATAATGTGAAATGTGTTGTGTAATGATCAAACATATGAACTGCTGAATCACTTAATTCTTAAGTTGGTAGCACACCAGCTGTGCCACACCACGCCTTTGGTTTTGCATACATTGTTTTCTATGAGTGTACCCACACCGGTGCTGCAATTCAGCATCTGTTTGTGTTGCTTAGCAACCTATAGAAAACAAAGAGAGGGCCTGTTTTGATGCATGTTACAAGTCCTGTGAAATGATTTATATATTTATATGTTGTGAGTACAATCTTAGTAAATAATGTATGCAAAACCAAAGGCGTGGTGTGGCACAGCTGGTGTGCT
>CAIGQQ010011173.1:10698811-10713103 GCA_903798035.1 Danio albolineatus | reverse complement strand
TACTACTACTACTACTACTACTACTACTACTACTACTACTACTACTAATAATAATAATAATAATAGGGGCGCCATGGTGGCGTAGTGAGTAGCACGTTCGCCTCACAGCAAGAAGGTTGCTGGTTCGAGCCCCGGCTGGGACAGTTGGCATTTCTGTGTGGAGTTTGCATGTTCTCCCCGTGGTTGCGTGGGTTTCCTCCGGGTGCTCCGGTTTCCCCCACAAGTCCAAAGACATGTGGTATAGGTGAATTGGGTAGGCTAAATTGCCCGTAGTGTATGAGTGTGTATGGATGTTTCCCAGAGATTGTGGGGTTGTGGCTGGAAGGGCATCCGCTGCATAAAAACGAGTGCTGGATAAGTTGGCGGTTTATTCCGCTGTGGCGACCCCAGATTAATAAAGGGACTAAGCCGACAAGAAAATGAATGAATGAATAATAATAATAGTAGTAATAATAATAACAACAACAACAACAACAACAATAAAATAATAATCTTTCAAGATTTGACTTTTGGTCCTATAGCAGACATCAGTGGTGTAACGGATCAAATCTCACAGTTCGGATCACATTATGGTTTTTTAATCACAGATCGGACCATTTATCTGATCAGTTAAAAAGGGGAGGAGACAAATATAGTTTGCTTTCCATTAAAAAACTAAACTGACACCGTTTCAATTCACTATAATCTTCTATGTAATGCTGCTTTGACACAATCTACATGGTAAAAGCGCTATACAAATAAAGATGAATTGAATTAATTACAAAAACAGTACTGCAAGACACTTTTGGTTTTAACTTCATAACTCAAAAGACTAAACACTAAATCTTTTATGATTAATAAATATACGCGAATCACCATAATTCATCATTTGTTGCGTGGGCGTTGAGATCCCGATCTTTTAATGATAATCGTGCAGCTTACACTGAATGCATTAATGCAGGCTAAACAAGCAGTGACAGAAAACACCTTTAATGAAACCCAACACATCCTGAATAACCCACCACACCTTCTTCAGTTACATTCTTCTGTTATAAATAAATACACCATTATATTTTACAGAAAAGCCTAAATGCTTTCATGCATGTGATTTAAATGACATGAAAGGCGATCTCTCTGCAATAGTTATACATTTAAGATTAATCTACAAGTAAAAAAAAATTTACTAATCCGTGGGTCATGTGTGTTCCGAACAGTGGGTTGTGATCAGTATGGATCAAGGATCAACCGTGATTAGTTACACCACTAGCAGACATAGTTATGGACGACAAACTTACTGGATAAACCTTCAACCTCCAGCACAGGCCTGATATCTGTAGTGGGGGACTGTAAACGGGGTCAGCTCTCTGCCGCAGAGTACTTCAAGCAATGAGAGAACAACAATTCAAGTCACGCAAGAGAACTAATGCAGCATTTATGAAATGAATTAATAAGAAAGACAAATGGAGAGACGCTACCTGAAGTTTGCCAAAACAAAAGTGCTGGAGTCATATGCTGGGACCAGCTCACTGAGACGAAATAAGAGATTAGACTGAGTGTAATTTATCTTGCAGGGGAAAGTCTATTCAAGAAAGGTTAACTTGACATTGAGCTCCACAAGCCTAGAGAGGTTTTTACAGGTGTGCATGTTTATTCATTGCACACACTCTGCCACAGAGAGTGCAAAAGTTCAAGTTTACCGAGGTCTTGTCACCACTTAATGTTGGAGAATAGCAGGTACAGTGTCTGTGTGTGTGTACCTGGTAAAGTCTGGCGGGACAGGAGTGGTGACGAAAGACTGCATTGGTTTCCTGTGGACCTGCTGAAACATGAGCAGGATCTCTGGACTCTTCGAGATCAGCTCACTCTTACTGCATGAACGCAACTGTGAGGTGATAACACACTTATGTCACATATCAAAACATCCAAAAGATAATTTTTTCAGGCGATTTTGAATTTCAATCAGTGGAGATCAAAAATTGAGAACAACCTATAATTTCCTAAATTTAGAAATCATTTTAGTTGTATTTGAAGCTACGCTAAGAGGAAGAATAAAAAATAAAAACATAATTCATATTTCACAAATTACATCTATTCAAAATTTTGTAGTTTTCTTTATTATCTGAAAATTAATTATTATTTTAAAAAAATTCACTATAAAAATATAAGTTAAAAAAATACAAATTGTCACAATATACTCACCCTTGATTTTCCTTCATCTGTTGAACACAAAAGATGATATTTAAAAAAACTGGTAACCTTTAACCACAACAGATGTCAATGGTTAACATTCTTCAGGATATCTTCCTTTGTGTTCAACGTAAGGAAACTCGCAATGTTTTGGAAGCACTTGAAGATGAGTAAATGTTTTAGTGAGTAAAAGAATCAGTAAGTACCATTTTTTTGGTGGGGGTTGGAGGGAAAGCCTTTAACTGGCAGCCAAACTTTCCAGTTTGGACTATGCAAGATGTTGAGTCTCTTCTAAAGTGACTGAAAGCCTCAGACAAGCAGGTTGCTGTGGCTGTAATTTTTAATCTTTAATTTTAAATTAAAACTGCACCTTTCACAAAACATGTAATAGTCGAATTCCCAAAACAGACAATAAATCATCAATTAATCACAATTATAATTAATCATCAGCTACATTTCTTAATTGTGACAGCTCTATTCTCTAACTTGATCACGGCGTTTTCCCACAAAATAAAGGGTCTTTGTTGAGGTGCTACTAGGCTGCTTTGCAAAACACTGCTCTATTAGCATGGCATAGCATCAGGTGTGAATATTATTTCTGTTCTTTCATTTTGATCTTCACCGCAGTCTAAATTCACCTTATTACTGATACACAAGCACACAGACCTGATGTTCCACTTCCTGCAGCAGAGACTCCAGCAATTCTGTTTCCTGTGTCAGAGAGGTCTTCTGTCCTGTGGATGCAGCGACACTGCATTAGACCAGCAACACTTCAAAAGATCCGTTGAAAACTTTGTCCGATTGTACAAAAAGCATGTTTGCACCCATTAGTGTGATGAGTTTATTCTTGAGCTGATTATCAAGCCGAGCGATCATCATTTCCACTGCATTCCGGATCTCCCTCACTCTCTCATCCTTCGCCCCTCGTACCGCCTCAACGTTCTTCTCCTAAAAAAAAACAAAAAACAAAACGCACGCACACACACACAAAATACACTGTATTTAAATTCAGGCAGAACAAAGAATATGTTAAAATGGACAGAATATGTGAAGACACGAAAAATCTAAGTCAGTGTGTGTGTGTGTGTGAGTGTGTGTGTGCTTCTTCAAAACTAAACTATTAGTTGTAAAAACTGTATTTATATAGAAATTCTGAATATATGAAAAAATATTATGCTTTTTTTAAATACATTTTCTATTTATCAAATAATTCTGACAAAAACTTTAAGCAGCAAAACATTTATAATAATAATAATAATAATAACAAGAAGAAGAAGAAGAAATGTTTATGTTAAGAAAAGTCACATTTAGAAAGATTTCTAAAGGATCTAGTGACATTTAAGATTGAAGAAATAATAATTGATTATTATCAGTTTATGATCAGCTTTGCATCACAGGAATAATTACTCTTCCAAACATACTAAAATAATAAGATTATTTCCACAATATTATAATTTGAACTTTTAAAAAATGCTTTATTATTGCACTGTAACACAAATACAATAAGGCTAAATTGACTAACAACTTCCATCTACATTTACAGAACAGAGCACAAATAATAATCAAATTATAAGATGATAATAAAAATAAATACAATTTGAAACATACAACAGACACAACCAAAAAATATTAATTACACCTGGTCTTCTATTAATTTTTTTTTCAATAAACTAAACTAAAGTCTTCTTCCTAATTTAGATTTTACCAACATTAAAGATTTCCAGTATAACCAAAATTCCTTTTGAAAAACCAAAAATAGTGGTTTTCTTTTAAGGCACTTGCACTTATGAATATAAAACTTTGGAAATTGCAATATTGTTCAATGCAAATTTAAAATTAACATTTTCCTTTAATAAAACAAAGAAAATATCATTTTCAGAAAATCGGGAAGACAACCTGAGAGAAACTTTTAACCACTTCAGACCAGACAGATTTGCTATATGAACAGTCAAATGGGGAATATATATGCACACAGACTTTTAATTTTCAGCCAGTCAGCCTCAGCGCTGGTCTTTCTATTACAAAATTGTCACATGTAAAGGTCTGATTTCCTTAAAAATCAGTGATCTTCACTGCCTGATAGATATACGACATAAAGTTGGTCTCAAATCAGACAAGAAGCACTGCAATAAAATTACATTCCCCTGCCATGTCTTCAAAATATGACCATTTATTTTATCCCAGTATTTTCAATGGAGTTTCTGGGTCAAATCAAGCTTCCATTAAACGGAAGTTTATCATTGGCTGAAAAACTCTAGCTGTGCATATAGCCTGCTATAATTTTAACTAATGTTAATCAAACAAATGCAGCGTTGCAGCTTCTTTGGAAAGAAATAAAATAAAATAAATATTTGTGAACTATAAAATGTAAACAATTTCTGTAATTTAAAACATTAACTGCACATTCTCCAAAACGTATTTTTCTAGGAGGTTTTCTTCTATTTTTCTTCATGTAGAGTAAGGGTGCTCAACCCTGCTGAAGACTACCTTCCTGCAGATTTCAACTGCAGCCCATATCAAACACACCTGCATGTAATTATCAAGTACTGTTCAGGTTCTATTTAATTGGTTCAAGTGTGTTTGATGAGGGTTGGAGCTGAACTGTGCAGGAAGGTAGATCCCCTGAATCAGGATTGAGCAGCCCTGATGTAGAGCAACATGGAAAAACTTGTCATGGAAATTGTTACGTGCTGTGGCGCCCTCTATTGGACATTCACCTGACGAAGGATTGAAAAGCAAGCTATAAACAGTAACTGATTGGTTTGTGTGGGTTCCTTGGCGTCCTGGAGTTATGCTACATTATATAAACTGCCTTCAAAAGCACTTATCAAACCAGAAATACGTGTAATTAGATAACATTTGATTTGTCATTAACAGTCGCATCTAAAAGGGATTTGTTGCTAGTAAACTAGCCTACATTAAGAACAGTCAATTCAGAACTTGTCTAAATGGCTGAGAGTGGGCGCAAAGGAGAAGCGACACTGCTTACCACTTCTTGAACCAGACTAATGAGCTCCATTAGCCGGTGCCGCAGCTTGGCCACCTCCTCGTTCACCTTCGTCACATGCTGCTCATAGATCTCAGCCAGGGGTTTGAACGTATGACCGCCATGCTGTGGAGAGCAGCAAGACAATGTAAGCAGGTTTCTGCTTTCATGCAACTGAAATGAACACAACACAAAACAACACAACACAACACAACACAACACAACACAACACAACACACACACACACACATACATGCAATTCTGCTGGTTTACACATATGCCGAATTGTCCTTGCCAATCTTAAGCCAATTGTAATTATGTTTGGCCAATTGTAGTTTGTTTTGGTTTAATTTGAAATTTCCCCAACCATTGCAGAGTCGGGGGGACCAGAGTGAGCGCCCCAACTTGGCCTCACCCTGATCCTATGCATTACATTTTGTTAAAGTCAAATTTATTTGCCCTTCAGGGATTTTTATTTATTTATTTATTAATCTTTTTCAAATATTTCCCAAACAGAACAAGGGATTTTTCACAGTATTTCCTATAATATTTTTTTCTGCTAGAGAAAATTTTATTTATTTTACATTGGCTAGAATAAAAGCAGATTTGAATTTTTCAAAAAACATTTTAAAAGGTCAATATTAATAAACTTTTTTTCCCCCGATTGTCTACCAAGCAAACAATGGTTATCCAATGATTTGCCTAATTACCTTAACTTGCCTAATTAAGTTAAGCCTTTAAATTGTACTTTAAGCTAAATACAAGTATTTTGAAAAATATCTAGTAAATATTATGCAAGATAAAATAAATAGTAGTTTTAATAACTCATTTCAAATAACTGACGTTTAAAAATGTGCTGAAAAATCTCTCGGAAAAAAAAAACTATATAAGACTTTAACAGGAATTTAACATGAGGGCTAATAATTCTGACTTCAACTGTTACTTCTGAATGAGACATTTGATAAGATCAGACACTTGGTGGTATTTTCCTTATTTATCTTAATTAGCTAATAGGATTTGTTGCTAATTAAGCAAAATACCAATCAATAGGTTTTTTTGAAAATAATTAAGAAAAATACCACAAAATGTCAGAACTGCCAGCTTAAATAAGTGTTAATATCTGAGTTTTGTGGTCAATATAAGATTTTCAATGTGAACTGATCATGGTCCTAAAAAGTACATGGTCCTATGTGCAGAAGTACAACTACGCAGTGTAAAATTTCTGATTATGTACAAAATGCACAATGTATGATGTGAATAAGGCATTATTGGAACATTCCAAAAAAGCACTGTGCTTCTGGTTAACCCCTTAACTTTTGCCCAATTTTTACATACACAATTTAACAAATAACTGTTGCTCAATAATCAGTCATTAGATATGGAAACTAAAAATTAAGCTTTCATATCATATTTCCTATCATGAAATCACAAAAATTAAACAACACTCAGACTCTTGTGACACAGTTTTTCCCTATTATATTTGGTTTTGTTAAATGTATGAACTATTCCAACTTTTTTTTTTTTAATAAATAGGCCTATGTATTGCATAGGCCTATGTATTGTGTTCTAATTATTTTAGATATTCAATTTTATAATAGTGGTATTTTAAATGTTCACTAAAGGGTTTTTACACCTTTTCTCATTTTCAAAGGTTCCAAGCACTTTACAAATGTGGTAAATTACATACATGCATACATAGATCAGATGTTCTTTATTTGATACTATTCAAAGGAAACATCTTGGTGGTATTTTTGCCCCAAGCTCAACATTGAATTCCTGTCATTTACTCGCATCTTGAATGTGTAAGCTTTCATCTTAAATTCATATCTATTTTAATCTCAAGCATTGTTCACTCCCAAAATTGTAACATCCATGCATTTTTCTTCTCCCACTGGTTAAGTAAAGTGCACAGATTAAAAGGTTTTAATTTTATGCAAAAGCAAAAATTGATTTAAAATTAAAAGAAAAAAAAGTTTAGTTTTTATTATTATTATTATTATCATCATCATCCATTTAGTCGGATAAATTATGAAAGCAACACAATTACGTATTTAAGGAGTTTCAAGCACTTTATCAAAAATCTAAGCACTTTTCAACCCTTGAAATCAAAATTCAAGCATTTTCAAGGTTTTCCAGCACCTGTATCTATTTTTTCAGTTAAAAAGCGCCAGTTGTTGTTTAGGAAAATAACCAAATTCAACATCCTTCACTTTTTTGGGGTAAAGTACTTGCCCTGCATGCCTGTCCGCTCCTGTCCATTTGCTGTACGTGCAGACAAATGCAGGAGAAGACAGGATCATGTGAAGAATCTCAATGGACAAACAGTTCAGCTCAGAACAGTGTAAAAATCTGAATCTTCACATTCAGTATCTTGATGTTTAAGAGAATTTGAACTGTAAGTCTAGCAGTGACCAAATCTGTAGAGCAGCTGAGCATGTCTGAGTGGTTCACTTTGGTAATGAAAACTAATATTTAAATGGGCCTAATGGGAAACATGGGAAAGACTGCACTCAAAGTGTGTAAACCATGACATTCACTCACATTAGCCTCAGTATTATTCACTGAGAATTGACTCCTATGTGTGACCAGTCATGTTTCATCTTAACACATTTGGATCTGAAGAGGAAATGACACCAAACACGTAATTTGTCAGCCTGACTAAGACAGAAGTGCGTACCATGCCTCCCCACAGCGCGCACTGGTGACAGATGCACTTCTTACAAGTCCAGCAGAACACACTCAGCTTCTCGTGATGGTTTTCACACCTGTTAGGTTGAAAGAATGAACGAGGTGAGAGGAAAAGCACAGACTTTCAGAATTATGTGGGCACTAATTGGTCACTGATAAAATGTTTATCCCAGAAATCCAAAAAGGTTTTGAATATTCTGTGTAGCCCATTATGTTTGCAAACTTATTGTCACATTTATTTTTGCAAGGCAATTTTCAATTGAAATTCCCAAGGCAATTCCCAATGATCATGGTTTTACCCTGACACACTTTCACCATCTTCAAATACTGTAATAAAATTATGAAAATAATAATATCGTTTAATAATCTTTTCCAGTGATGGGTTGCAGCTAGAAGGGCTGCGTAAAACATATGCTGAACAAGTTGGCGGTTCATTCCGCTGTGGCGACCCCAAATTAATAAAGGGACTAAGCTGACAAGAAAATGAATGAATGGATCTTTAATGATCTTATGATCTAAACCTAGGGGCAGCACGGTGACTCAGTGGTTAGCACTGTCACCTCACAGCAAGAAGGTCGTTGGTTCGAGTCCCGGGCAGGGCCAGTTGGAGTGTCTGTGTGGAGTTTGCATTTTCTCCCCAAGTTTGCATGGGTTTCCTCCAGGTGCTCCGGTTACCCCCACAGTCCAATGACATGCGATAGAGGTGAATTGAATAAGTTAAATTGGCCATAGTGTATGTGTGTAAATGTAAGAGAGTATGGGTGTTTCCCAGTGCTGGGTTGCAGCTGGAAGGGCATCCGCTGTGTAAATTTTGGCATTTTGAATTTCTGCGATTTATTTGCGATACTCATTCATTTTCTTGTCGGCTTGGTCCCTTTATTAATCTGTGGTCGCCACAGCGGAACGAACCGCCAACCCATCCAGCATATGTTTCACCCAGTGGATGCCCTTCCAGCTGCAACTCATCTCTGGGAAACATCCATACAAACTCACTCACACTCATACACTACGGACAATTTAGTTGTATTTAGCCTACCCAATTCACCTATACCACATGTCTTTGGACTGTGGGGGAAACCGGAGCACCCGGAGGAAACCCACGCAACCACGGGGAGAACATGCAAACTCCACACAGAAATTCCAACTGAGCCAGCCGGGGCTCGAATCAGCAACCTTCTTGCTGTGAGGCGAACGTGCTACTCACTACGCCACCGACTCATTTGCGATACTTCACAACATAATTTTAATAGTTCTATAGACTTAAGAATTAATCATTTTAATACACTTTTAATTACATGTGGCCAAATGCTTTAAACTTGCTTGGAAAAGACACGCAACTGATAAACTTTCACTTTATGAAAGCTTCACTTTAAACTAAATTTAGTCCAAAATTGTCTTGTGTACTGAATGCTGAACGTGGTCAACTATAATCCTGGATCACGTCCTGTGATTTGACTATTGCAGATTCACATATTGCGATAATTATTTTAAAACAATATATTGTGCAGCCCAAGCTGAAACCGTCTCTTATACTACCAATTTTTACAACAAACATCAAATTAGGACTATCATGATCAAAGTGTTTTACTTAAAATTGTGTTGCCATAACAGCTTCATTGGCATATACATAGCAAACATTTACATAACGCAATAGCATTGATGCGAACCACTAAAAACAGACATATTACTTAAAAAAAAGTGACAAAGGTCAAACAGTCAAGCACAAAATAAGTAATATTTCTATATATTAAAAAATTTAATCTCTCAAATTTTGTATTATCACATTTTATTTGCTATATTTTAATAAATAAGTAAATGTGAGAATAAATATGCTTAATTTTTACATAAATATATCAGTTAGCATAAACGAGGATGGAACATTATTTTACCCATATATTAACATTTACACAAAAGGTCACTTTACTGAAAGAACCGCAAGGCACACAACCTGTTTTATGCAAATTAGTAGCGCATTATTTCTGTTGCAGCATTACTATTCAGCGAGATGTAGTGCATGGCTCACTTGTCTTTGTCGTTCTCCTCGTGTTTTGTGAGGTTGCAGAGCTGCAGTGTGTCCAGCTGTTGAGTCACTTCCTCTGCCCAGCGACAGTTGACCAGTTCCCTCAGCTGTAGAGGTGCTCTGAATTCAACATTTGCAAATGTTATTAGCCAAAAGAAGCATATACATATTTATCATTTCAGTTATTGTCAATTTTTAACTAGAGCAAAGACACTGATAGATACAGGATTTCATTTGTAGATCAACAAAAAGCAAATATGGGATTAGGGATGAATCTGTTCCACCATTGTGTTTGAGCTTTAATTACAGAGAAGTGTTTTGAACACACTTCCAACTGCTGTGCCAATTTTTGTAAGCATGTTTCTGGTTGCCAAATATGAGGTGGCTCTGACCCAGTTTTATAAAGGTTTTTGAAAGTATCTTTATTATAACTAAATGCTTCCCTGAAGTGATGTCATTCATTAAAGCAATAGCTAAATCAATTCTTAAATCTCTAGATTCATTCCAATGACAGTCAAAGCATCATTAGTAGAACTTACCGACAGTGGGGACACTGAGCTCTCTGCTCTGTTAGCCATCGCTGCCAGGAAGACAAACAGAAATGTGCTCATTTATTAATGCAAGCTTGGCTTATCCTCTGAATCAATGGAAAGTCAATTATTAAAATAGATTTTATAAATATATAATATATAAATTGGAAAAATCACTTTCATAAGGGGTTTAAACACAGTTGTGTGGAAAGATACTGTTAATCTGAGCAGTTTCTAATAATAAAAATGTATAAATTTTTATTTTTTATAAGCAGACTTGATTAAAAACAGTCTGCAGAAACATTTTGACTGATGTTCTCCCTTTGTACGTGTCATCAGAGGGGGAAAGATCTGCTCATTAGTGACAATGTCTCCCTCATTAGCATAGGACATTAGTCTTGTTTTTGCATCGGCCACTATGCTGACACATAGGCATTTGAAGCTCCGCCTTCTTCTGAAAAGAGCACAATCTCACTTGAATTTAAAGTGACAGTCACCTAAATGGCATAATTTGGATTTAGAGTTATAAAACATTATTTGTGGGGTATATTTAACTGAAACTTCACTTACACACTTTAGAGACGTCAGATTTATTTAACATCTTGTAGAAAGTGGCATACTAGGTCCTCTTTAAGAGACTTATTAGCATTTTTCCAGTTCCACTAGAAACCCATTCAAAAAATGCTCAATACCAGGGTGCGAATTATAGGAAAGGACATCAAAACTAGATGTATGGGGGTTCAGCCTTAGTGTGAGAAATAGTTTTCTCTGATCTGTATCTTAAATAATATTATTAATAAATTAATATAAACATACATTTGACCACCCCTATAATGGTTCATATCATTATATGGTGTTCATACATATAAGTGAGAATCATTCAACAGATTGAAACTGGCAGATTTAGAGCACAGATGGACATTGTTAGTGTTCACAAGACACTTCTCTTGTAAAATAGGTGTTTGTATTTACATATGGCCTAAAAGTAAATTAAAATCTGGTGCATAGTTTGTATAATTTGACCTACACTAACCTCTGAAATAGCCAATCAGTGGTTACTGTATGTCAGCACACACTAAATATCCCTCAAATCACTGAACAGTTAAATACATATTATTAAAAATGTAAATTTATTTCTATTTAATTAAAGTAGTTTAAATATATACTTGTTAATAATTTAATTCACTGAAGCATGTATTAAACAGATTACCAAATTTTAAAAAAAGTTTACCCCCTTGATCGTCAATGTATAATTCGCACCCTACTCATTACCCAGAGTTTTGATTAGAAACTGCTGAAATCAAATCTTGTGATTTGATTTTGACTTTTAAATAATTCTATTTCTAAAATAAATACACTAGTTCTGTTTTGCCCTATCGAGCTGGTGCAATAAATAGAGCACAGAGAGTGTTGTTTAATTAGACAGGCCTCTGGTACACTCTGAGGCTGTATTCATAATGATCATCGTGTTGTTGTTAATGAGCGTGTATGTGTTTGTTCACCCGTATGCAGCTGAAACAGCACAGTTTGGAGCAGTGAGGGCAGAGACGGGCATCACGCAGCTTCTCCATGCAAATGAAGCAGCGGAAGACCTCCGCTATGCTCTGAAGAGAGACACAAGACAGAAGACAGTTCAGTGAAACTTCTGCCTTTCATAACAAGCTTCTTGTTAGCAGACACATGAACAGGACTTAATCAGTGTGCGACAAACAATATGCAATAAGTGTAATAAAAGTTATCTTTTTTTTCTTAAAGAGATGAAAACACTTAAATTCGGTCATTGTTAACACATTTGTTTGCTTTCTTTAATATATGATTTTTTTTGTCATTTAATGAATCACTTTTATTTTATCTGCAGAAGTGGTAATGTAACAGATCATGTAAAATTGCATATTTTATTGGACAATAACACATTAAATCAGACCCTGATAATTGCTTTAATCTTTTCAGTAATTATTAAGATACTGATCAATTAATCAAACTGATTTAAAAAATATTTTCTATTAATTATTATGACAAATTTATGGATTAGTGGACTACATATACTCATCTCAAGATCACTCATTTAACGGTTCACTTATTGCAGAAATGAAGAAAACAGTCAAGTGAGAAATTATTGAAAATGTTGTCAAAATCGGAATGTGTATTTTGTGCATTAAAAAAATCCTTTAAAATATAATATGATAAAAAATGTAATGCAATGTTTATTTATATTGTGCATTTATCGTCTATGGCCATACACCTAAAAAGCTTCACAATCATGAGGAAGGGATTCTCTCCACACCACCATCAGTGTGCAGCATCCACTTGGATAATGCGACTGCAGCCACTGGACAAGGACGCCAGTGCACTCACCACACCAGCTATTGGTGCGGTGGAGAGACCGTGATACCGCCAAGGAAACCGTGGTTACACGCTACTCTTCACAAAATGTGCCATGGGATTTTTAATGACCACAGAGAGTCATGACCTTGGTTTAATGTCTCATCTAAAAGACGATGTTATTCATGTTTCAGGTTATTTGTGTGTTTCAATGTTGATTAATTAAGTTTATCAACTAGACTGCTATTTATTCTGTTTATTCCATTAAGTTACCTGATCATTCCAATACAATATTTAGACGTGCATTATGTCAGTGAAACTCTCATTCATAATGTTCACTTAGTTCATTATCTTTGGGGTTTTAGGCAGCTCAATGCAGCTTAAGTTTACATTTGATGATGTTTTGCCAATTTTCAAGTGCCAGAATATGCTGTTGGCCTACAGATGTTAAATGGATCTCTTTTTAGGATGTAGTTAAGATGAAGCTTGCGCTGGAATGAACAAAGATGTCAAATCCTGCAAAAGTATCAGTCTTGGTGATTGTCATTGCAAACAGTCGGTTATGTCTTAAATGAACATAAACAGCAAGAAGATATCAGATGTGTATCAAAATACTGCAAATGAACATTCCTACTAAAAAAATGACAGCAGATATAAAAAACTCCCTGTCAAATGATAAACAGAAAACATGCAAAATCACTGTCAGACCTATTTGAAGAACTACATTTTATTTGCATCGGTTTTGATACAATTTATTGGTATGTAAATCACCAGCTGTTGTAAATTTATTGACTTTTAAAAATAAAGTTCTTTTCTATTTTATAATTGGAAAGGGAGTGGTTTCGAAGCACAAATCTGTTTTTATCGTCTCTAACAACAAAAGTGCCTCAATGTAGACTGATTCTGTGCCAAAAATGTCGAAAAAACATTTAAAACCGTTTCTCCAATATTACAATAATTAGGAGATTTTCACAAAGTCAACAATCTTCTTTACACACTCCGTGCAAAAGCAGGAGCTGAACTTGATATTCCACATAATGTTTGTGTTCCAGGGAATAAGGATATAATAAATAATAGACACTTTGTGTTTGATTAAAGGTTAAATATAATACTCCAAACCAAAATCACCTTGAAGTCTGTTTATATAAAACACAAACAGAAGACTGTAAACACACCTCAACACTCTGCTCATCCATCTCAGCCAGGTTTACTTCCAAACAGCCAAATAAACCTGATGGGAGAATCCTGCTGCTTTCACTGCAGTAAAAACAGACAGCACAAAACATTCAGATGCTCATATTTCATTCATGCAGAATACAATACAGCAGATTGCTATCAATACGTTTGATGATGCAGGGTTGATGTGATAAGTGACAGAACGTATTATTAATCTGTATAAGCTTTACTTTATATGACTGCAGATCACCAAATCACATGATCAAATAAATATGATATTGAATGAACTGCCAAAATGCTGCAGGATACATCTGTCAGCATCAACTAGAGGCCTGCATGACTTTATGAAGCACACATTCACCATACATATGCCTTCATATGAAAGGGTTGACTTCCAAACAGTC
>CAIGQQ010011173.1:10688516-10698801 GCA_903798035.1 Danio albolineatus | reverse complement strand
ATTCAGATGCTCATACTTCATTCATGGAGAATACAATACAGCAGATTGCTCTCAGTGCGTTAGATAATGCAGGGTTGACGTGATTAGTGACTGAATATAGTATCAATGTATAAGTTTTACTTAATATGACTCTATATGACCAAACCACATGATCAAATAAATATGATGTTGAATGAACTGCCAAAATGCTGCAGGAAACATCTGTCAACATCAACTAGATAGAGGCCTGCGTGACTTTATAAAACATACAATCACTCACGATATTATATACATGCTTTCATATGAAAGGGTTGACTTATAAACGTTGACTTATAAAAAAAATAACACACACACATATATACATACATACACACGTGCAACATGACGAGCAGTTCGTCTCAAAAACAAACCAATTATTGATCAAACATGAATGAAGGCATAGTATTTCAGCATATTTAGCTAGATAAATTTCCGTGTGCCAGCTTAAAACCTAATACCAAATGCATATAGGACACGTAACGAATTAAAGCGGTTAAAATAAAACATAAATGATGCATACAAGCAGGTGAGGTAGCGCAGGTTAGCATTTTAGCAAGTTAGCTGCTCCAAACTCACCAAGCAGAAAATTCCTCTCATCTAAAAACACGCATTTACCTTTTAATGTCGCCCTCGAGCCCGTCACTGCAGCTGTCTACATCAAACGCTACTAGTTTAGTGTTTTTTTAAGACGGGTATTTTAGCATCGGACTGCTTGTTTATGGACTAGCAGCAAGCAGCGAATGTAGCGCCTATATGTCAATGTCAGTCACCATGGGAGACCGTGTCAGTCACCATGGGAGACCGTATCCACCAATTGAATGAACTGTTGGTTCCCGAATGTACATGTTTTAGCCAATCATGAACAGGCGATTGAAGTGGGCGGTGCATTTTGCGAATTGACACGCCTATATGAAAGCGCCAATATTAAATATTTAAATCACGAGTGTTCAGTTTTGCTTCTTTAATGCTTCTGCCTCGAACTCTTTTTTTATTTGGTAACGATATTGTAGTTCATATCAAATATAAATAAAGAAATAATAGTAAATACAAATAATAATAAATAAATATAAACAGTGGCTTAGTGGTTAGCACTGTCGCCTTACAGCAAGAAGGTCGCTGGTTCGAGTCGCGGCTGGGTCAGTTGGCATTTCTGTGTGAGTTTGCATGTTCTCCCCGTGGTTGCGTGGGTTTCCTCCGGGTGCTCTGGTTTCCCCAACAAGTCCAAAGACATGTGGTACAGGTGAACTGGGTAAGCTAAATTGTCCGTAGTGTATGTGTGTGAATGAGTGTGTATGATTGTTTCCCAGTACTACTTTGCAGTTGGAAAGGCATCCACTGCGTAAAACAAATGCTGGATAAGTTGGCGGTTCATTCCGCTGTGGTGACCCCAGATTAATAAAGGGACTACGCCGACAAGAAAATGAATAAATGAATGAACCAGATTTTTAGATTGTAGTTCATATTAAATATAAATAAATAAATAATAATAAATACAAATAAATAATTATAAACAGTGGCTCAGTGGTTAGCGCAGCAAGAAGGTCGCTGGTTCGAATCCCGGATGGGTTAGTAGGTATTTCTCCCCATGTTTGCGTGGGTTTCCTCCGGGTGCTCCAGTTTCCCCCACAGTCCATAGACATGATCTATAGGTGAATTGAATTAACTAAATTAACCGTAGTGCACATGATGGATGTTTCCCAGTACTGGGTTGCAGCTGGAAGGGCATCCGCTGTGTAAAACATATCCTGGATAAGTTGGTGGTTCAATTCGCTTCAAACCACTAACAAATAAAGGGACTAAGCCAAAGTAAAATGAATGAAAGAATATCAAGGGTCTTCATACTGTGGTCCAGGAAAAAGCTTTGAGAAAAAGCATTACAGTGTAATGAATATTAATAATAATAATTGATTTTAATAAAATTTAAATATATGATTAAAATGTATTATCACATTTAATCACATCAATAAACAAACACACATCGTTATGTAATGAATAGATCAATATAAATCAGATGTATTAATGTTATTAATTATAATTAATGTATTAGTTATAAAAAAGTACAATTAATACAGCTAATATATATATATTAATATAGAAATATAGTTCATATAATTCATCAAAACATTCTTAAAATAAATTAATTGAAGGAAAACAAATACCAATGAGATTAAAATGACTAATAATAAATCAAATATATTTTTAAATTATTGAATTATAATTGTAATTTAAGGTATAAATTGGGTCTTTATACAGGATTCCATATAAACACATATACATTTCTGGATTTGTAAGTTTTAATATAAAATTATGTGCATAAACACAGCACTTTTATCATTAACCATGATTAATTTCGTTATTAAACACTGATACAATCATACAATACGTCTAAAATATCCTAACAAAGATCAAAGTCACACATCACCTGAATAATGTAGAGCCAAATGTAGAGTATGCACATAGTAAATCAAGATCTCCAGTGGAGTGTGGAAGTCTCCTGAGAAACATTGACCTATATTCTATACTGGGAGCCTCTGGAGGCCTGCAGGTAGAGCTGAACCATCGTACGATACTCGGGTTTGGTGGGGCTGCAGATCTGTTATGGATCTGATGGTTCATCAAATGAGCCATTTTCAAAGTCCCCGATGAGCATCTGAGCAAATTAAACAGTTACATTCAGGCTATACCCAATGCGACTCAATTCTACTCATTTCAAAAAGATATCTGAGTTACCCGAATGACAGATCTGCACTATTTCATATATCCTCAGCTTTTGTACACAATGGAGCAATGCTTGTTTTCATCTTCAGAAATAATGCAGTCATTGTTCAAAATAATAGTTGCGATTTACAAAAAAACCAAGATGCTTCCTCCTGACATTTTGTTTGCAAGTTTAAAACATGGTGCCTTTCATAAACTGAGTAAATAAAGTCTACCATCAGATGTCAGCATTGTGCTTTCCTGATATAGTTTGGTGTTGCAGAGCAATATGTGTACACTCACCGGCCACTTTATTAGGTACCCCCTTTGCCATCAGAACTGTCTTAATCCTTTGTGGCATATATTCAATAAGGTACTGGAAATAATCCTCAGAGATTTTGGTCCATATTGATCCGATAGCATCACGCAGTTGCAGCAGATTTGTCGGCTGCACATCCATGACGCCAATCTACCATTCCACCACATCTCTGCTGGATTGAGATCTGGTGGTTGTGGAGGCCATTTGAGTACAGTGAATTCATTGTCATGTTCAAGAAAGCAGTCTGAGATGGTTCGCACTTTATGACACATTATCCTGCTGGAAGTAGCCATAAGAAGATGGGTACAATGTGGTCATGAAGGGATGAACATGGTCAGCAACAAAACTCAGGTAGGCTGTGGCATTGACACGCTGCTCAAATGGTACTAACGGACCCAAAGTGTGCTCGATACAAGGCAGGATGGAGCCATGCTTTCATGGTGTTGATATCAAATTTTGACCCTAACATCCGAATGTCGCAGCAGAAATCGAGACTCATCAGACCAGGCAACGTTTTTGCAATCTTCTATTGTCCAATTTTGATGAGCCTGTGCAAATCTCCTGTTCTTAGCTGACAGGAGTGGCACCCGGTGTGGTCTTCTGCTGCTGTAGCCCATCCGCCTCAAGGTTGGACATGTTGTGCATTCAGAGATGCTCTTCTGCAGACCACGGTTGTAACGAGTGGTTATTTGAGTTTCTGTTGCCTTTCTATCAGCTGGAACCAGTCTGACCGTTCTCCTCTGACCTCTGGCATCAACAAGGCATTTGCGCCCACAGAACTGCCGTTTACAGGATATTTTCTCTTTTTCAGACCATTCTCTGTAAACCCTAGAGATGGTTGTTCATGAAAATCCCAGTAGATCAGCAGTTTCTGAAACACTCAGACCAGCCCGTCTGGCACCAACAACCATGCAACGTTCAAAGTCACTTAAATCACCTTTCTTCCCCATTCTGATGCTCAGTTTGATCTGCAGCAGATCGTCTTGACCATGTCTAAATGTATTGTGTTACTGCCATGCGATTTGCTGATTAGACATTTGCGTTAATGTGCAGTTGGACTAAAAAAAGTGTACCTAATACAGTATAATGATGCACAGAGAGCAAAATGACACACCTCAAGTTTTATTTACATTATAAATAATGCAGTTTCGTTAAAATATCACACACAGACATCAATCATTATCATTACTGTGAGTGCAAGCCATTATTTCCACATGAGTATAGTGTTTTGCTAAGTACCTGTTACAGCTGGAGCAGTGTTTAAAATAAGCTGAATCGCATTTGGATTTTTGTTTTATGTAATGCTCACAACATCTAAAGTCATTTGCATCTTCAGGAAGAAGGACTATTTACAACATAATTGCTTGGAAAAATCCTGAGAAAATAACTGAGAAAATCCATTTATATATTTTTCATCTGCAAATAAACAAACGTCTTTATAAATATAGTGTTTGTTGCAGAAACTTCTGCATCCCTAGAGGACCACCAGCTCTGCACATTTTCCATGTCTCCTTAACCAAACACTCCTGATTCAGATCATTATCTCATTAGCAGAGACTGACTGACCTGTAATGGCTGTGACAGACAAAGGAGACATCCAAAACATGCAGTGTTGGTGGTTCTTCAGAAACGTGGTTGAGAAACACTGAATTATGTGACCAAGTGTTTATGAATGAGCGTACCGAGACTTTTAATTCCCTTAAAAGCACAAAAATTGGATGCCGTTCAAATGTAAATGTTTCTTAAGTATACAGTAGAAGCAGCAAAACATTTTACACATATACATATATATATATATATATATGTATAAGCACACTTTCACCAAAACATCACACACACACACACCAAGGCATGGGGAGTGAAACACCCTACAGTGAACATGACTTATGTGTATTAGAGAAGTAGATAAGTGGTGTTATGATCACATAAAAACAACTGTAATCATATTTAAAGGACAGTTCAACCAAAAATGAACATTTGCTATGAATTCACTTAGACTCAGGTTGTCCAAGGTGAAACATTTTTGATTCATTAGATCAGATTTCAGAGATTTGTTTTATCTGAAACTATGATGAATAAAAAGGAAAATGCAAGTCTACAGCTTTGAGAGTCAAACAAATAAATAAATATAACATATAGGCCAGGGGTGTCCAAACTCGGTCCTGGAGGGCCGGTGTCCTGGAGAGTTTAGCTCCAACCCTAATCAAGCACACCTGAACCAGCTAATCAAGCTCTTACTTCTGGCAGGTGTGTTGAAGCAAGTTGGAGCTAAACTCAGCAGGACACCGGCCCTTCAGGATCGAGCTTGGACACCCCTGATATAGGCAAAAAACAAAACAATCACTGCAGATTCAGACAATCCACTAAGGCCTTATGAATCACATTAATTGATAATTAACATTAATTATGACATTAGTAATTTTAGCATTTATTTTGTTTTGACTCTCGATGTGCTAACTACCACTGGTTTGCATTTTCTGAATCCACAAATACCCCATTTGCACCGAATAATTCTTTAATTTTCAACTTATGTACATACGAAATGGCCTGAAGTTTATTAAATGAACAGCGATATCTCATTTTGGGGTGAACTATCCATTTAAGAGGATGCTACTTTAGCACTTTATGTACTTTATGAATTAGCAGCTACTTTGATGATTTAAAATGGAAGATCTAATAGGCAGATCAAATCAAAGATCTCCTAAAGTCAGATTAGAAAAGCTTATGTAGCTTCCCGAACTCTTGTCTCGCCCTATTTGAGTCGGCTGCACAAATCTGATGAGAACACATTTGCATAAAATATATACCAGTCGACTGTATAAGCATTAAAAAAGCACATGGAATGGCAAGTGTGGAGATTTTGGGACGAGAGCGGCCATTGTGTTTGGAAACACATGCTTTACCCGTCTCAGAACATGATGCTACGCTAACCTGCAAACACTTGTGGCTGAAGTGGAGGTGGCAGCCTGTCGTTCTCCACGTTTTCTGCATCGATCGCTGACGCGCGTGGTTTGATGTCCAGTGGGTATCGCTCCAGGATCTCCTGCACCTCGCGGGCCACGCTCTCCTGCCATTCGGTCAGCTCTGCCTCCAGGCTCTGAGCCCCCTCGATGACCTGCTGCTGTCTTTTCTCCAGGCTGGACAGGACGCTGAGGTTGTGCTGGATCTGGGTGAGCACTGGGTTTACACGAGAGCCACTTTGGGGCCAGCCTGCCGGATCATCTTGCCTTCGAGGGGAAGCCTGGCCAGACATGTAACGCTCAAAGTCCTCGGGGCTGAGATTTAATGACTGGGCGTCCAGCTTCTCTATGAAGGCAACGGCACAACACTGCAGGGAAAGAAATGATGAGAAAACGGATACATGCAAGAAAAAAAAAAAAGATGAAATTGCAATGATTCAATTAAGAGCCGTTCACAGCAAACATGATAACTTAAAATATAAACATAACAATAAACATATATGTGCATCCACACTGATGAAAAATAACAATCTTTATTTTTAGATAATAGTTTTTCATTCTGCATTACTCCATTATAACCAGCAGATGTCCTCAGTGTGTGATTAACGCATCTGACCAGTGAATGCAGCTCGTGTAATTGATCAAATCAGTGAATTTAGCGACTGATAACAAAAACACACATTATTTTCCCCAACATTTTAAAAGGAGGAAACGCAATGACACTCAAAACTACCACTGGACACCTGAAGTTCTTTAATTTTATACCTGCCAGCCTGGCTTGCATAAATTCGGTGTATGTTTAATCAATATTTCCTATACTATAACTTATTGTTTCCAAGATAGTAATCATCTTTAAATAATCTTTGAAAATTGGGCTTAACATCAAGCAGTGAGCTTCTCCACAATGTCATCTGCAGCTTTAAAATTCATGAGCCCGTTATATTTTAATAGATTCTGAAAGTGATCCCGATGACGTTGCTTGACTGTATCATTCAAAATGTGGTCTGAACCAGGTAGTTGTTTTGTATACATAACAGGTGATTTTTAGAGCGTGTTTATTGTGATCTTTTTAGTTATTATGCTTAGCCTGAAAGAAATGTAATGGGTCAAACAAAGAAATTAATCCAGGGGACACAGACTAAAAAGGAACGTTTATTCTCAACTGGTGTCTGGCTAGTCATTCTGCACATTTCAGAAGTAATTTTTGATAAAAAAACAATTTCAATTTTGACAGAAAATCTCATTACTGGCTTAAGGATTGTAATAAAAATTGAATTTAAAAACTGTTAAATACAGTACTCAGATTTCATTATTATGAATATTTAAACACATTTAAAGGTGCAGTATGTAAGTTTGACACCCAGTGGTTGAATGAGGTATTGCACTCATGGATCAAAGCAAACGGAAGCACAGGTTGCCAGATTGAGTACAGGAGCGACTGATTTAAACCGTGTTCTAAAAAAGGAACCGTTAAACCATGTTCTGAAGATAGAAGGAATATTTTCCATATTAAACGGAGTTTTTGTCCCAACCAACACCTCAAATTGATGTATTAGAAATGGCTTCTATTTCTCACAGATAAACAACAGAAAACTGACTATGATAACCTCACATGCTTTCTACATTGTTAAATGCTAACAATGTGAGTTTAAATGTCATTTTACATGACATTTATTGCCATATCCTGAAAGCAGCAGCAAATAGTTCACCTCAGATCTTGAAAAAAAAATTAAGCTAAACACTAAACACATATGAGTAATTCAGCAAGCACATTTAATAATGTCAAAGAGGGTTAATATGTATAAAATAGATAATAAACCTGTGCATATTCTGATTGAATGTATTTAAATTTCTGTCTTGTTTCGTCTGGTGTAAACTAAGACCCACCTAATGTTTGCATTCGTAATATTTATATCTTTTGCTAATTAATAACCACATGTGGGAACTGAATCTGCTCTCATTTCGGAGTCAGCTACTGTCCACCAGAGGTCGCATTTCGGTCACGGATGCATACTTTCAGAGCCTTTATGAATGAATGAATGAATGAATGAATGAATGAATGAATGAAATATGTGGTCATGGCAACCCAGGGTGCTGAAATATAATTGGCTAGACTGGCATTGGGCAGGTTAAAATAACCAAAACAAAGACTCCAGTTCTGGCATGAAAACACATTATCAAAGCAGAATATCTGACTTCAGCATTGTTTTTCAGATAAACAAGAATGTTCACTTAACATGTTTTTTTAAATATCTGCAAACATATCATGGTATTTGCATGCTTTAGAAGAGTCAAAAACTTACATACAGCACCTTTAAGCTTTTTTGTATTTCCAAGAGCTGTTGAGTTCAATTTGTTATTCCTGTTTTGCCTATAATAATATCCATTTGGATATTGGTTTAAAAAGATTTTTAAAATTTCTATTCTTTTACTCACAAATAAATAAATAAATAAATAAATACATAAAATCAACTTTGTATTAAATAATAAATTATATTATATAAATTAAAAATACCAAATTTAATGACGGTTTAATATGAAATGTCTAATATCAATACAACCATTAAACAATTTCTTTTAAAATGAGAAATTTTAGTTTTCAGCCAAGTGTATCCTCCATATTTAAGTTCAGCCCAAAATTTGGGCATCCCAAATATATATATTTTTTCTTTTTAAAGTATCCAGAGTCTCTAAACCCCACCTTTCTGAAAGCCTCCTCTGCACTGATTGGTCAGATGGCCCACACTGTTTGTGACTGGTGGACCATTTACATTATATGTCCGAAACCAAACTTTCTCTATGTACGTTTGTGAAGGAAGCAAGTCTGAACTTATAGACCACTCACATTATTAGTAAGTTCAAAATATTTTTTTTCTCGAACAGTCATTCACAAATGGCTAAATTACACGAATACATCAAAGTCTAATAACCGAATGACCTAAAAAAGAACAACATAGGCACTCTATTATCAGTTTGTTTGGACAAACTTTTTTGACCTCCCTAAATTATGTTTGGACCCACCAGGTTGGTGAAGTAATATCCATCCTCTCCTGTCATGAGTCTTGAGGGGTTGCAGAAGCGTGTGATGTACTGGATGTTGGACTGCAGTCGTGGCGGGTTTGCTTTCAGCACGATATAGATGAGGGTAGGCAGGAAGTCGTCTGCAGAAGCTGGTTCGTTCTTTGTGACCCTGATGGCATTGAAGATATGCTTGCTGCAACTGGTGATGCATGCCAGTTTGTCTCTGGGCACACGCTTGGAGTCCATCTCAATGATATCTGTGGCATGAAAAATCCAGAATCAAACAATACTGTATTTGACACCAGCAATTAAGAGAGATGCTCGGCTGACTCACCAGTGATGGCTTTGACTACATTATCAGAGACTTCTGGAATCTCCTCATCCACAGGAACACACAACATCTGAATGGTTACCCAGTGTAAGGCCCTGGAAAAACAGTCATCGATTATTAATTGAGTTAATCAAGACTGCAGATTTTTAAAGGCATAAATCCCTCATATTTTCTTGGGGAGTAAATTTAAAAAGACAGAATGCACAAACAGGAGGTTAGCAGTGACATAAAGAGAAAGTGTTATAATGTAAAACTTGTGAATTGTGACCTTGGTAACTAAAATAAATTGGAAATATATAGTATATATTAGATATTTTGCAACACTAAAACCAAAACCTTAATAAATAAAGCTAAATGGAAAACTAAAAATAATTAGACAGGATTTTTTTTAACAAAAAATAAATAATAATAAAAACAAAATGGAAAAATTAATTATAAAATATTAAAAGATATTATAGAACAATAGAAAAAGTTATTAAAAATTAATAAACAAAACAATCTATGAAATAAACTAAGTGGTTTATTTATTTATTATTTATTTATTAATTGCCACATCAGCAACTTATGGCTATTTCATGGCAAGGTGGTTATACATAACAATATTACATGATAAAAACAAATTCATATAACAATAAAAAGTTACTTAGATAAATACTTCAAATATAAATAAATAAAATTCACATAAAAATATATTCAAAGTCGACGCAAGTGGTGTAGTGGTTAGTGCGTCGACACAAGCACTCCGGTGCTCGCGGCGACCCGGATTCGATTCCGCCTCGTGGTCCTGTGCCAATCCTTCCCCTCTCTCTGCTTCCATGCTTTCCTGTCAATTCTCTCTACTGTCCTATCTAATAAAGGTAAAAACCCTGAAAAAATAAGTATAAAATAAAGACTTAAAATGTAAACAACTTATAAAAAAAATCCCATAATGTAAATAAG
>CAIGQQ010011173.1:10670368-10683516 GCA_903798035.1 Danio albolineatus | reverse complement strand
ATTTGACCCAAGGAGCTGGGTTGATGTGTCTGTGTGGTGCAAGGGTTCCATTTATTCAAGTCTGAGCAATTATTACCCAGAAAATACCCTAAGTTTGGGTTACATAGCACTATCCAAAAACTACCCAAGACTCTGAAAATAACCCCCAAACATTACCCAAATGCCTCAACCAAACATTTGGGTTAAAAAATAACCCCAGATTTTTTAGAGTGTATGGCCTAGAAAATAGCATCTTTTTATTTTACGCCCACCTTACGTGATGTAAGAAGAGAGAAACTTTGAATAGGAAAGTTATAAAACTTTTCCTTTTTAAGGTTTTTGAGTGAGATGCTAATGGTCTAATCCGATTCAATGATTTATGCTAAGCTAAGCTAAACGTGCTACTGACAGTCCCGGAGATCGGCTGAATGGATTTTAAAAATGGTAAAAATAGGCTATTTAACTCTAAAAGACTTGTACAATAAGCCTATTAAAAAATAAATAAAAAGTTGAGTGTTGCTTTAAGGACAGAGGGCGTGTCCTTGTAAACCACCTTAAAAGCGCAATACCCATGTCACTATACCATTTTGTGTCCTTGTAAACCACACAAACCAGAACACACACACACACGCAGGCACACAAACATTTAACATAAAGAAGTGATTAAAACCAATACACACACTACAGTATGAAATCAGGGTAGAACGTCACAAAGAACATGAAATATTTGTTGCGCTCTGTAAGATACCAATTTACCTCTTCAACACAAAACATAGGGGTCGACGCAGAAAGGACAAACACTGCAATCTCCACCCACTCTCCCTTTTCATAACCCCAGATTTTCCTTCAGGCTCAGTCGGTTACCTTCAGTGGGGGAGCTCATTTCCCAGGGTTGGGTAAAAATGCCCTTCAGATCCCTCAGGAGGTTTTCTCCATGGCTCTCTCTCCTGCCTGGCAACTTCTCCTCTTTCTCTTTCTCTCTTTCTTTTTCGGGGGGGACTAAAACACCCAGGGTGGGCAAGGGAAACGGGCAAAAGGGGTGGGGTGAAATGATGAAAAATGTGGTGGTGGTGGCAGAGGCGGGATGAATAGCGAAACAAAGAGTGGGAGAGTTGGGGCGGAGATCAGACAGAATATAACAGCAACGAGATGAAGGAAACAAAACTGAGAGGTGAAGGGTGGATCACTTGTTAAAATAAAATCATCAAATAGACAAATGATAAAATGATATGATCGCAAATGAATATATAAATGCAAGGGAGAATTAAATACACTACCATGTAAAAGTCTTGGGGGCAGTAAACAAATTAAATAAATGCATTTATTCTGGATTTACTACAAAAATATGATTAGGATCTTATGATTTCCATGATGCAGCAAATGCGGCTGGAATTGAAAAATAAAGTCATAATAACAGAATTATCTTAAGGATGTCATGGTATTTGAAAAAATCTTGGATCTATAAATCAAGATTAGCGCAGCACACATTATCAAATCGTTCTGCTGACTACTGTTTGTAAATATGAACCTGCAAATAGCATTAAAATATGTGCACAGTTGAAGTCAGAATTATAAGCCCTCCTTCAAATATTTCACAAATTATGTTAAACAGAGCAAGGAATTTTTCACAATATTTCCGATAATATTTTTTCTTCTGGAGAAAGTCTTATTTGTTTTATTTTGGCTAGAATAAATACATTTTTTAAAACTATTTTAAGGTCAAAATTATTATTTCTTTTTTTATAATTATTAGCCCCCTTAAGCAATAGTTTTTTCAAATGTCTACAGAACAAACCATCACTATACAATGACTTGCTTAATTACCCTAACGTGCCTAGTTAACATGATTAAGCCTTTAAATTGCACTTTAAGCTGTAATACTACTGTAGTATCTTGAAAAATAGCTAGTAAAATATTATGTACTAAAATAATGGCAAAGATTAAAAAAAAAACAGTATTAATACTATTATGTGTAGAAATGTGTTGGGGAAAAACTAAATAAAAATAAATAAATAATTTAAAAAAATATGGAGGGGGGCTAATAATTCTGACTTCAACTGTAAATTATTGTAATATCATAAGAAATTTTATTTATAACAATAACAATACGAAAGGTTTCTATTGTCCTAGTTCATATTATTCCAGTTTTACTTTGTTGTTTTTGCTAACAATACCTATAGTGAGCGTAAAATCCTGCTGACTTTAAACTTTAGAATGGTAGTGTATGTTTGACATCTCAATAATAAAGCCTTTCCATAATTACCATCATTCGTGTCTAATAAATTAAGATGAAGCCGGTATAAAAATTGCATTCCATGACAGTCTGTACACTGTCCATGTGACTAATTGTTTATCATCAGAAGTGTCTGTGGATGTTCACACACACATGGATGGCCTCATTACCACAATGCATGCATAAAGTGAATGTTCAAATAGAACGAGTCCACTTTGTGGTACTGAGTGTGTGTACAACATGTGCGAAATGGAACATCTTGAGGCTTTATCAGAGAGACGTCTTCTAAATGACATGGCAAAATCAAACTGGGACTGTGTATTTATGATGAGGGAAGTCATTTGCATATAAAAACAAGCCTTATTTCCAGAAAAAAGCAAGCAAAATTATGTAGGATCTTCTCTTTTGGACTTTAAGGGGAAAGTGGCGATTTGGGGAAAATCTACAGCACTGGCACTGAACTTTATAAAGCTCCACTCTGTTTTCAGCCTATGATAATGTTCATAAAGCACATTTGAATATAAACCAATTTTGGCAAGCGAATAAGAGGACACGTTCAATCCCCTGTAGGTCACCTACTGCAAAACAACCTAAATCCCATGGGCAACGCTCCGATCTCACCCTCATCATACCTTTTTTAGGGGCCGTGCGTGAGGAGGGGCTGAAGAACTTCTTTACAGTGGTGACCTTTCTGGTTTTCTCGTTGGTTTTCTTCTCCTCAAATTTGGAGAAGGTGGCGAGAGAGTGCTGGGAGTGGGACTGCGGAGGCTGGGTCTGTGAGGAACTGTGACTGCTGACATAAGCGGCCTCCTCCTCTCGCTGCAGCCTGCAACAGGAAGCACATCAGGTCATCGTATGTGAACGTCGTTTCTGCTTTATGAGGGATTCTTTTACGTAATAGTTTACTAAGTAGTTTTACTTAATAGTTGATAGTTCGCCCAAAAATAAACCTGCAGGCATTGACTTCCATAGCAGGAAAAACTAATTCTATGGAATTCAATGGTTACCGGTTTCCAGCATTCTTCAATATATTGTCTTTTATGTTGAACAGAAGAAATAATCTCTGAAATTATCTTTTAAGAGATGATACCAGTTTTAAAGTGCCTTTTTCATTCACATCATATGAGAAACATGTCAAAATACATGTTAAAGTGTTATTGTTGCATTTTAAGCCCGTTTCCAATTATTTTTTTCTCCTTCACGGTCTTCAATTTTGACTTCAGCTGAACTTGCATACACCAGACTTCACGGTTTTGTTCACATTTAATTTCTGATCCATACCATACATAACGTTTAATTCTAGTTTAAATTAGCTTCTGAATTATGGATTATTAATTATTAAATAAATCACATCTTAAACCGGACTGCTTTCAAATGTTCAGAGGTTTGTGCTAGATATGAATGCAAATTCGTATACATTTAAATAAATAATGACTCGTTTAAAAATTGTATTATCATTAATTTAATCAAACTATTCAACTGTTTAGCCTCTTCACCTGTAATGTGGTCTTACTGTGTGATCTAACAAATCTACTACAGTTTAATTCCACCTTCATTGGCATTAAAAGGACAATCATCATTCATCTTCACTTGACACAAACCTGAGTTTCTTTTTTTTATGCTAAACACAAAAGAAGATGTTTTGAAAAATGCTGAAGACCTAAACCTATAACCATTGACTTCCAAAGAATATTTTTTTCCAACTATTGAAGTCAATGGTTATAGATTTTTTTACATTTTTTTAAAATATCTTCTTTGGTTTTCAAAATAATAGGAAACTGATAAAAGTTTGGAACCACTTGAGTGTGAGTTAATGGTGAGTAAATATTCCTTTTGGGGTGAACTATCCCAATAAATAAGCCACATATACAACTCACTTCTCCGCCAGAGCCCAGTCGTCCTGGATCTGCCTCTGCCGAGCTTTCTGATATTCGTCCCTCCAGCACTTGGAGCACAGGCCCTGCCAGGCAGCGTTGCCATAATAACCGCAGCCTTTCTTACACAGCAGTTCTGATTGGTCCACATGGATCCCCCGTCTCTCCGAGCGCTGACTCATTGTGTCCCCTTTGTGTCTAGATTAGACATGGACAATATGGCTGATAATGAACATGCATGATACAGTTATTGTGCACACTTCAATATAAACTAAATAAATATTCATTATTTAAACTTAGAATGCCTTTTAAGAATATTCACATTTTTTTAAGGACTGTATGAGCAGTTCAAGCCGGTTTAAAGAATTAAGCTACAAATTTTTTTTGTAACTTTAAGAAAGATTAAATGTATTTATGTACAATTAAGTGTATAGAGTGTTGTTTTCATTTGATTCAACGATTATTCAATTTCTGCAGACAGCAATGAAGCACTGTTTATTTCATACTGTATGCATCTTCACTCTATTGTATTTATCAATTATTCTGATTTATTGTAAATCATTGTGATACACTTTCATACAAAGCTATACTAATAAATATAAAATCATTGTTTTCTTTCCAGATTGAGCTATTCATTTAATTTGTTGAAATTATACTTAATATCAGAGAAAAACAAAACATTGCAGTTTTTCCTCATTTCGTGCAGCCCTAATTCAAAGTGTGGTATTTACTGCAATGTTCATCAATGATTCCAAAGGGTGAAGACTGAACAGGTCATTTACTTCCTAACACAAATATATTCACTTCAATCTGGCCTATGAGATGACTGAGATTGATTAAAAATGTTCTGATTCTTCATAGATCTATTGTTAGTTCACAAATGTAGCTATTACTCACTGTTAATGATATTTAATGAATTGACTGGTATTTTCCAATGAGTCATTTTAGGAAAGTGTAACCTGTTATACTTTGTAATCCCTTTGGCAACTGAATTTGACACATTTGTTTATTCTGAAAGTTTATGTACAATGAAGCTATTGCGAACACTGGCATTGAGAACTGAACATGCATGTAGCAAGTCAACAGGGGTTAGATTACATCATTTGCTCTGCGGACATACTTGCAAACAAACCACAGATGTCAACATTGCTCCAAACGAGATGAGTCATTTAAATAGGTTGACAAATGAAAATGAAAGTAATGAGAAAATCAGACATTCATACTACCATATTAAAACTAAGATTGATATTTCAGAGCTAAATGGAAGAGTGAAATACATAGTATTACTGCTTTTTTAATATTAAATATTTCATTTCTAAACTAATTTGATTATAACTTTGTTGTCAAACAACCAATTGCGCAGAAAATTTCTATCAAAAAGGAAAGCGAGTAATTCAAACGCCAATTATAGGTTTAAATGAATAAATACATACATAAATACTTCAAGGACAAACTTTGATCTTACATATTAACGTTAGCTATAACACCGATGACACTAAACTAATCAGAACATCAGGTTAACGTACTGACATTTATTTTAACTCCAGTAATTTGAGGTTATTTTGTATGTCTACTATCTATGCTTTCAACACGCGGGATGAAACGAATCTAAGAAATGTTTTATCTACCGAAAACAACAAAATGTCATTCAATCCGCCGCAGGCAAACTCGTCAAGCTAGCAAAACAGCTACGTGGCTAAAAACAAACGCAACTCGCGGTTGACAATATATGGCATAACTCTGTAACATCCAGTCCATAAATATGCAAAAGAACATATTTAAGAAATAAATGGCAGAATTTAGTGTTTAAACTCAATATAGAGGACAGATACCTCCTCAGCGGTCTCTTCTCCGGGTCACAAAGACGTCATATCCAGGCGACTGGTGAGGGCGGGGCAATAGGTGGGATGAGCTCAAAATGTCAACATTCACTATCCATATCAAAACATCCATATTTCACGTTAACCCTTCTCACAGGAAATAGAAAGATTCGGCAACTTTTCAGAATGAAATAACCTCATGTCATATTTCACTGGGATATTTTTTCATGATATTGCTTGGAAGATTGTTTCCTCTTTACCCAACAGATTTTAATCACAAACAAAGAGGTTTCCTTCAAATTGCTACATCGAGTTTATCCGGTGAATGTTTATATAAAAAATTGTTTCCTGAGAAGGATCCTCTTTGTTCCTTTTGTGGTATTATGACCAGCCTAAACCAGCTTGACCAGCCTGGACATAGCTGGTTTTGGCTGGGCTCCCCACGTGGCTAGGCTGGTCAAGCTGGTTTTAGCTGGTCATCTTCCAGTCTGGAGACCAGTCTGGAATGACTAAAACTATTTGGTTTATATCACGTTGATAAAATAAAAAATAAACATTTTCTAATAAACCTATTTATTTTACTTGCAATTTTTTTTATACACAAATGCAATTTTTGTCTGTAAAGCCTGTTTCTTCTTCTTATTTTTTTTTGTAAAGATTTGAAATATTAGGATACAATCTTTACCCTTAGTAATGTTAAAGCTTTAAAATTAATAACACTTTGTGAACTTTACAGTATTGTCTCTTTAGTATAATACCCAGCTGACTGTATTCCATATAATAATAATAGTGCCTACAAATGAGCTCATGTATGAGACAAATTCTGGACCTTTGCCAGTGAGGAGTGGGTGTTTCAAACTTTTCACACTTTTGAGCTTCCATAAGTAAACATTATTTTACAATATTTAAAAATATATAGGCAGTGTCACATTACGCTCCTTTAAACATTTACAATTTTGTTTAAGGTCTGCATATCAAAAAATAAATAAAAATCACTGTAAGTTTCTCTAAATATACATTGCATCATCTTTCCTCACAGTGTCTAATTGGTCACATTGTTTGTTTGAAACCAAACACTCATTAGCATATCTGAATTTCAGCTCTGGAAGCTTCATTCCAGCACTTATAAACAGTGACACCATCAGTAATGCAGGTGAATAATTATCATACATCAAAACAAACAAACAAAGAAACAAACAGCTTCTTCTTGACACATCCACAACAAAAAAACAAAAACCTTCAATTGGGGCAGCAGAATATATGGGAAAATGATCGTTATCGGGATAATAGTGCATGCAATATCCATATCGCAGACATGTGTGATAAATTACATTTAAATTATGCAATGGTTGTTTATCTGTATTCTATATGACCCTTTACACATGACTGTGACCATGCTTTAAGATGAATATGAATTAGGATGAATTCATAATTATATTCATTTTAAGATGAATTAAAATGATCTATTGTAATTTATATTACCCCTGGCTTTGTTTTTTATTCTCTTTTTGTTTTGCTTTGCTCTTTTATCTGTTTTTATTGTTATATGATTTACATCTGTGCTGTATATTTTTATTCCTTTTGTTGAATGTTCCCAAAAAAAAGAAAAAAAAAACATGTTTGTTTTTTTCTACGATTTTATAATCAAAATACATGGGAAATGCTTTTAGTAAATTGCAAAATATATGGTTTATTATCAGCACATTAAGAGCCAGTACAATAATGCAATACAAACTGTATCCACCAAATGTACAACAGAGAACAAATATGCATCGGATTGAGCAACAAAGTTGACCAAGCAAGAAGCTCAGTAAGGATTATCAGAAGCATGGCTATGACATATTCTGCTGCCAAAACACAAGAGAGCTCATGCAACTTCATGTGGCCTTCACAGCTCTCACAGCGAAACGAATAGAGGTTTCAGATGAATAAAATAACAAATAATGCAATAGTTGAAGGTTATGGCAAGCATGAACAAATGCATTTGGCAGCAGAAAATAATTTCATAAAGTGTCAAAGTAGCAAAATAGGCTATTTAACCTGCAAAAAGTTGGCTAACAGTCTTTGTGTTGTATCACTTTTAATTAAATATACTCATTTTAAATCATATTTAGGATATTTCATGTTCAATCTAGAAGCTTGTTCTAAAAACAACATTATGCCTGCCTAGGGGTGTGTGGTCATTTTAGAAGGCTTTATGTGAAGCTTTGGGTGGCTATAAACACCAGACCTTTGTATTCTAGGTTAAATCGGTTTCTTCTTAGATTGCATGATATATAATGCTCATTATTGGCAACATAACACAGATTAGGTCCAACGTATATATATATATAAATAAAACAAATGGAGTAAAACCATATCAAAAATACTGAAGAGGAGAAAGGGTTCCTTCTAAAGAAATGCATCACAAGCAATGACAAATTTCCGATTTCCCATTAAGAGTGCAGTTGAGTCTTGATCGAACTGTTAATACATTCAATACATCTAACACAAAACCATACTTTGCAGAGATGTCATAATAATAATAATAATAATTAAAAACACAAAAAAAACACGGTTTCACATCAGTTCACTTCCTCTGAGGATGTTCCAGAAAACCCCTGTAGATCTACAACTGAATGAAACAACTCTGGGTTTATTCTAAAGGAACATGGAAGGTAAACAATAATAAAAAAAGAAATCAATAGAGCTGCCCATAAAGGAATTTTGGGGTTGCAAACCACAGCAACAGCAACAATAACAGCCATCTTATTCAGAAGCTTGTAGTTTCTTTCACTCGTTTTGAGTCCTGCTGGTTTCATGAAGACTGCAGCAAACATCACTTCAGATCTCAGTTCCTGACGAAACACCTCACCTTCACCACCAGGTGATTTTAAACTCATAGATGGGCCTTTTGCAATAGTAGTGGTTGATGAGGTGTTTGTCGCACACGCCGATGCATTGCTGGTCAGCAGAGATGCCGCGCTCTGCCAGATCGCTTACTATGCAGTGCAGAAGGTCATAAACATCAGCCACTGCCTCCCACGGCCCGAAGGATACGTCGACCTCACAATGGTGCTCGAACAGCTTGGCCTCACTCTCCGAGCGCTCAAAACGCAACGAGTTGAACAGCGGTCTTTCATAAGGGGTGATGGGCATCTCTTCCTTGTACACACAGATCTTCAGTTTCGCAAAGCGAGCCTTCCGCTGCATGGCACGGAGTTTCGCGATCTCCACGATGCGCTCGAGGTTTTCTAGTGCAGAAAAAGGAGCAATGTTAAGTCAATGCAAAATTCCTTTTTTATTTATGATTTCTAGGGGTGTAACAACATATTATCAGGTAATAATATGCCACAATACAATATTTTGTGAAAGGGGTGATTCTTTTTTTCTCAAAAAGTGGACCTTTTTGTAATTATAGGCCTCATTTAGGCTACTATTTAATTATGAGATTTAAATACTGCATTTTAGTGACATTTTAAGCACTATTTTAGCTGAAAAAGCTTGTAGGATCATCATCATAACCAAAAAAGGGCATTCAAAAATTCATGGATATCAACAACATCCAAATTAGTATTCAAATTCATTTTAATATTGGTCGCTTTTGGTGCTTCACACCTTTTTCATTGGTCATTTTTTGTTTCAAGAATAAGGTCCAAGTCTGCGCCAGTGGTGTAGTGGTTAGTGCGTCGACACATGCACTCTGGTGCTTGCGGCGACCCGAGTTCGATTCTGCCTCGCGGCTCTATGCCGATCCTTCCACTCTCTCTACTCCCCATGCTTTCCTGTCAATTCTCTCTACTGTCCTATCTAATAAAGGTGAAAACCCCGAAAAAATAATTATATATATAAAAAAAAAGAATAAGGTCCGAGATATAGAATAAAAGTTACTTGTAAAATATTTTCTCTCTTTAAGAATCATAGTGGTACAGTAGAGAAAGATGACTTCACTTGTGTCAGATTGTATGTTTTCTTGCACAGCTGGATGTTGAACTCATGAAAAACAATTGTGTGCATTGGCCAAAACTGATTCCACAACAGAGGATTCCACTTGGTCTTAAAACCTTTTTTGATGGGTTATTTTCACTATTTATGACAGCATAGCAGTCAAAATCGGACGAATGAGCTCATGCATGAGACAAATTCTGGACCTTTGGCAGTGAGGGGTGGGTCTTTCGAACCACCCGAACACCTCCTGGCTACGGGCCGGATTATAAAGCATCAAAAGTTTGGACCAATTTAATTAAGCATCAGTTACAATGTACCAAAGAAAGTCACACTTTTGAGCTTCCACGAGTAAACATTATTAAAATATTAAAAAATATATATTTTAGGCAGTGTCATATTACGCTTCTTTAAACATTTAGAATTTTGTTATCGGTCTACATATCAAAAATAAATAAAAATCACTGTAAATTTCTCTAAATAAACATTGCATCATCTTTCCTCACAGTGTCTGAAATGGTTTGTTGGAAAATCTGTGTAACCTGTCTAATTGTCCCGGTCTCTGATCGGTCACATTGTTTGATTGAAACCAAACACTCATTAGCATATCTGAATTTCAGCTCTGAAAGCTTCATTTCAGCACTTATGAGCACTTATACCAGCAGTAATGCAGGCGAATAATTATTATATATCAAAACAAACAAACAGCCTCTTCTTGACACATCCACAACAAAAAAACAAAAACCTTCAAATGGGGCAGCAGAATATATCGGAAAATGATCGTTATCGTGATAATAGTGCATGCAATATCCATTTAAATTACATTTAAATTATGCAATGGTTGTTTATCTCAATTTGACCAATCAGATGGGGTCTTACTATCTTTAGCCCCGCCTATTGGCTGGAGCGGCCCAAAGGTAAACCCAGGGCTGAAAATAAATACTTCTGGTGGAAGTCGAGATGAGAGAGGAAAATGACAACCGAAAATCAGAGTCAGAACATCTGCTGAGGTTTTCCCTTATTCATAGTGTCATAGTGCACTACTGAACATTTGCACATTTAAAAATTGCACATATTCGTTGCACTGATTCATTTATCTGAACTGTACACACCCACTGTACATAGACATCTGTAATTGTTTATCTATCTGCACACTTTTGATTATTAATAAGCAACCTACATTGCACTGATTCATTTATGTGAACTGTACAGTCTTACTGTTCTATACAGTTGTAATTATGTACACACCCACTTGTACATACACATTTGTAATTGTTTATCTGCAATTTTGATTATTAATAAGCAACCTACATTGTACTGATTAATTTATTTGAACTGTACATACCCACTGTACATGTACATTTGTAATTGTTCATCTATCTGCACACTTATTATTAATATCAACCTGTACGTATAATCATTTATTGTAAATCTGGGCTCATAACTAATGTAACCTGTATATAATGTTCACAGTACATCCATCTGTAAATATCACCATAGTTTTTCTATAACTGCACCTTATAATTTATACCTGTATCTGCACTTGCTGCTATTGCACTTCTGGTTAGACCTAAACTGCATTTCGTTCCTTTGTACTTGTACATGTGTAATGACAATAAAGTTGAATCTAATCTAATCTAATCTTAAAGAATAAATATTTTCAGCTTGACATCGTTTTTTACTCTGAATTATATCTGAAAGATATCATACCTATTTATTTTAATATCATTACAAAATTGTATTATTTAAAAACAGCTAACAAAAATATTATTTGTCTAGGGAAATGTTCTATCATAAGAAATATTGTGTATTTTTCAGCATCGCGCAGTACTAGTTGAAATCCTCTGGTAAATTAGAGGCTGTTTGGAGGAAGTCAATAAAGAGCACATCCTGGTATTATGCAAATGTGTTACAAACCTACATAGGATTGTGCAGGAAGACTAGAATTACTTACGACTTACAATATTTTGCGTTTAATTACAATTTCAGACAGCTCGGGATCATTTTGTTCTTATAATAACTCCAATAACTATATATAATAATAATAAAAAATTGTGCAGACTTTTTACTCTAACAAAAAAAATTACCTTTATAATAGGGTAGGAGATCAAGAAAAGCTTGTCGCACTTTCTCTCCAGTGAGAGGCTGTGTGTCTTCCAGGTTTTCCAAAAGAGGTCCGATAGCATAATATTGAGCTTCTCTGTGCACTGCACGAACACGGTCCCTCTGAGGCAGCTCACCCTCGCGCAAGAAATTCAGAATATCCCTAAAGCCAGAGAAGTATATACAAAGCTTCATATAAGCATGTCAATTTTTAACTGGATATCCAGCAGTTATTTAAGTAATCCACCAAACGCTATATTCAGCTAATCAAAATGTTTACTTTGTATTTCTGGGTTCTAGGCAGCAACCATAATCAGATATTCACTAATCTAAACACTTACCCAAAATATGTTCCGTCCCGGTCGATGAAATATCGTCCCTCTGCATCCCGGGGAATGTGGTGGCGGCCACTAAACATGGCGGCCAACATAGTGTCCTCATAACGTCGCAGGGTGGACAGCCGAGTGGTGAAATATGTTCCTCCTACATTCAAGGGGATGACCTCAGGAAACTGTGGAGAAAGAGAAGCACCAGAAATAGCATTTCTACATTAGTCTTAATGTTCACTGGCATTCGAGTGTTTAGGGTTGGTAAAATGTTTTGAATGTTTTTAAAGTCGTAACAAGGATTGCAACATACTGTTATTTTACATTTAATAATTTGGGATATTATTTTTCACAAAGCGACTTACAAAATGAAGACAACAGAATAATCTATGTAACTAATACATGTAAATACTACTCCCAATTGGTTTAATGCAGTGCACTATATAGTTTGAATAGAAAAGATTTAGTGATAAAAGTTCAAGTGTTGATAAAAAGATCAATAATTAGCCTTTCCAAAAAAGTAATAGTGAAATATATGATTATTATTTAAAAGGCCCCTTGTCTATTTAATACATTTTAATACAATTGTTTATTACTCTGATGACAAAGCTGAATCACTAGTACTCCGTCTTTAGGATCCTGCAGAAACAATGCTAACATGACGACTTCTTTAAACAAACATGACCTTATTATAGGTTCAAGTTATTTTGCCAAAATAGATGTGCTGCAGCTTAATATTTTTTAAGCATTTCTGTACATTTTCTCACCACAATTATTTGATTTCTAAAATTTCAAAAGTACAGCATGTCTTTTTTAACATTATAAATGTATTTTCTGTCCATTGTTTCCATTTCAGAAATACTAAAGTCCCTACAAAAGTATATATATA
>CAIGQQ010011173.1:10649303-10669968 GCA_903798035.1 Danio albolineatus | reverse complement strand
CAACAATTTACAGCATATTAATACTATTATATTTTTGGTATTACGTACATGAGAAATGTGGATTTGGAAAATATTCAGTTTGGAAATATTCATCATTCTGCTTGGCTAAAATAGAATTATATTGAATACAAAGATTTAAATATTGTATTTTATTTAACATTTTAATACAATATTTTTTATATAAATTATTATTAATAATATAAACAGAAAATACAGCTGCATGATACTCAGAAAATATGATATTGTAGAATAGCAGGATAATGATGCGTCTTGCAATATAACATTTACTGTAATTATTTGATCTATTCACACCTCTCTGTGATACAGATATTGCATTAACTATATTGTGATAACCATTGTTGCATTTCTGTATTGATATATGACCACTGATCTATAATATAGAATATATATCTATAATATATATACAGTGGATACTGTTCCACTGATCTATGATGATACCTATGATACCTACACTCACTAGCCACTTTTTTAATTACACCTGTCCAACTGCGCATTAACGCAAATTTCTAATCAGCCAATCATAGAAGATTAAAAAAAAAGCGTTGCCTGGTCTGACGAGTCTCGATTTCGGCTTAGACATTCGGATGGTAGGGTCAGAATTTGGCGTCAACAAAATGAAAGCATGAATCCATCCTGCCATGTATCAAAGGTTCAGGCTAGTGCTGGTGGTGTAATGATGTGGGGGATATTTTCTTGGCACACTTTGGACCCATTAGTACCAACTGAGCATTGTGTCAACGCCACAGCCTATCTGAGTATTGTTGCTGACCATGTCAGTCCCTTTGACCAGTATACCCATCTTCTGATGGGTACTTCTAGCAGAATAACATGCTATGTCATAAAGCGTAAATCATCTCAAACTGGTTTCTTGAACATGATGATGAGTTCACTGTACTCAAATGACCTCCACAGTCACCAGACGTCAATCCAGTAGAGCACCTTTGGGATTTACTAGTACCAACATGGTACTAGTAAAAGTACCTAATAAAGTTTTACTTCCTTACATGCATACATACATATACATATATATATTCACTATATTAAGACATGTTTACAACATATTTATTACACATCTATAGAACAGAAAACACAGGTACAGTTTAACTGTTTATGAGATATTTTAGCAAAAATGTTAAGTGTTTTATAAAGATCAGTGGCCCTTAGCACGGTAGAAAATGCACGGTCCTGTTATGTAATCACTATGACGTGACACCAACATGAACACCGCACCATTCGCCTATGTGGAATGTTTCCTCACGCACGCCATTGGTCAAAAGCTACTCGACCTGTAAAGAAGCGCAGTTCTGTTTGGTCGCTTCGCTGCACGCGGAAGAAGATGTTTATAGTTGATCTCAGTCTGCGCAATGGCGGAGGTCAGACTGCGGTTCGGGAGAGGAGCTTATAAGCTATCGAATCGCCCACTTTTGGATAGAAACGGCAAACCAGTGTCAAACGTAGCTTATGTTGCAGCTTTTATAAATTCTCCACAGTTCTGGGAGTTTGGAAATGAGCGATTCGAAGCGGACAAAACACGATGTGAACCGGCCGGTGTGGAGACTTCAAGAGGGAGTAAAGAAACAAACGGCAGTAAAGCTTTGCTGGACTCTAATATCAGCACATGGACTGATTACCGTGAACTGAAGTCAAAGACATCGCAAATCCACGTGCTGTCCCGAAAGAGCTCGGGTTTGGGTAAACTTCTATCCAGCCATACCGGCGCTCGCTCCCATTTAAGGAGATCCATTTATAAGAAGACCCCTTATGGACTCCCTAGTGATTATTTATGGCACTTTATGTCCTCCAGCAGAGCGTACAGTGGCTCGCAGTATAACAGCCGTCAGGAAGAGCCCTTGCACAAATCAAAGTCTGCCTATTATGACATTTTGGAAGTGTCTCCGTCGGCCACGCATGCGCAGATCAAGACCGCTTATTATAAACAATCGTTCATTTATCACCCTGATAAAAACGCAGGGAGCGACGACGCCACACATCGGTTCTCTCAGATCAACGAGGCCTACTCTGTCCTGGGCAACAAAAACCTGCGGAGGAAATACGACCGCGGCATCCTGAACCAAGCGGACCTACGGGGCTCCAGCAGAGGCGCCGCCGGCAGAGAGAGTTCGGCGTCCGGGCAGCAGAGCCGCACTCGACAGTCGCCGACGGTCGGTTTCTCGCAGCAGAAGATCTTCGACTTCGACACCTTCATAAAAGCGCATTATGGAGAGCAGCTACAGAGGGAGAAGCAGAGGAGGCAGCAAATGCAGGAGATGCTGGAGAAAGACACGAAGCGCTATGATGACATGAAGAGGGACGGCATGGCGGAGGCTGTACTCGGGGTGATTGTGGTTTTAGGAGTGGTGTTCTTGCACGTCTCCAAAAAGTGATACTTGAAGCAGCAGACCTCACATTTTAGCAGTTAAAGCGACAGTTCCACACTAAAAATCAAAATTCTGTTATCATTTTCTCTCCATTAAGTTGTTTCAAACCTGTTTGAGTTTCTTTTGTTGAACAGAAAGGAAGATATTTTGAAGAAAGTTGGAAACCTGCTGCAACTGTTGACTTCTATAGTAGTAGGGAAAACTATGGATGTCAATGGTTACTGGCTTTCAACTTTTGTCAAAATATCACCTTTGCAACAGAAGAAAGAAACTCAAAGGTTTTTAACTGCTTGAGGGTTGAAGTAAAATGTCATTTTTGGAAGAAATATATGGAAATAATGACCATATTGACCATTTTTATTCATACAGTTAATTAACAATAATGTAAATACTTTAAGATACCAATAAGAAATATTAATTATTTGACATATAAATATATTAATATATCTAAAACATTTATAATCCATACATACATTTCTCTAAGTTTTTTTACGGAATAAATATATTAATTTTGTAATAGGACAACAGAAAATGGTTTATAAGTTATATTATAGCTATACATTTGTGCTCTACCTCATCTGTTAATCTATTTAAAGTAATAATATTGAATAAACAATGCATTTAAATGGATAGTAAACACATAGCACTATTTTGCACAAGAATCCTTGGTTTGTTATTGTTATTTGTTTGGCTTCACTTCATCTGAGCCACTTAAGTGTCGTGTACAAAATCAGTGTCGTTTGATTAGAGTGTAATACATGCCAGAATGAGGGAAATGTTAGAAAATTGGGTTTTGGCTGGCTAATTTTTGCGAACATGAGCTCGGAGCTTAAACCTAAATTGTGGAGATATGAAATTACAGCAATGTAATTTATATGTGCCTTTATATTTAAATACATAAATGAAGATGGCTATTGTGCACATAAAGTAAAAAAATATTTAAATAATCTATTAGCAGTCTTTGGTGTTTGTGTGTTTTTTTTTTGTGGTTTTCTTTTGATGCTTAAAGCCCATATATCTGACACACTCACTGGCCAATTTAATAGGTGGGAAAATGTTTTTATAGATTATTTGGCACACAAAAGTGTTCTTGGAGCTTTCATATGATTATACTTAAACCACTGAAGTTGCATGGAACGTTTTTGGTTTCTTTTCTGCACTTTGAACGTGTCTGCACCGTTTCTGTCTATAGAGGATGAGCAAGCTCTCTGATTTAATCTAAAATATCTTAATTTTTGTTCCAAAGATGAATGAAGGTCTCAGGAGATGAAGGTCACTTTAAGGAAAACATACAACCAGCCAATGAAAATGCATTAACACTGCAAGAAGCCAAGAAGATCTGCTGAAGATCAAACTGAGCATTAGGGATGAAAGAGGATTTATATGACTCTGAACGGGACATAGTTGTTGATGCCAGAATATTTTCATGCACAACCATTTCTACAATTTATAGACAACAGTCTGAAAAAAGGGAACTTGTCTAGCAATTGGCAATTTTTTGTGCGTGAAAATACCCTGTAGCTGCCAGAGGAGTCAGAGGACAATAACCACTGGTTTGAGCCAATAGGAAGAACCGAAACACAACAGTTCTTACAACTGAGATCTGCAGAAGAGCATCTCCTTAAAGCAGATGAGCTACAGCAGCAGAAGAGCACTCCAGGTGTCACAATTCACACAGACTCCTCAAAAACTGGACAGCAGAGTTTGGAAAAAAATGTTATCTTGTTTGGCAAGTTTCTGCAGCATTTTAATAATCAGGTCAGAATTTAGTATGGGGGCATGGATCCATCTTGCCTTGTATCAATGGCTGGTTGTTGTAATGGTGTGTGGGGGAGATTTTGTTAAAACACTTTGGTCACCAACTGAACATAATCTAAATGCCACAGCCATCCCTTTATGACCACTTCTTATGATGGACCCTCCCAGCAGGATAATGCATCAGGTCACAAAGCTCAAATCACCTCAGACTGGTTTCCTGAATATGACAATGAGTTTAGTGATCTCGAATGACATCCACACCAGATCTCAGTCCAGTAGAGTGTCTTTGGTATTCGATAGAACGCACGCCTGTCGCAATAATCAACTTATCGTGCAACACATGGATGTGACTTCAATAATCTTTGGTGAAACATTATGTATTGCCAATTATGTTCACATTAAACTGAATGTGACCAACGTTATAGCTGATTGTGCAGCTTCTGTAATCTAATCTCTTTTGGAGGAGTCAGCGAGTTCAGGGAACTCCTTTAGAAACAATGTGAAGAATGAAGAACCAGGAAAAGCTGAATTTTCACATTTTCCTGAAAACTACTGATGTTTTGTTGTGCAGCTGTTTCAAACCTGCAGTCCACTTCCAAAAAAAGTGACAATGAAAAACGTCACACATTCATATAAGATTAAAGCCACATCACTGGTGACATTCTAAAGCTTATATTTAGGACATTTACTACTGTATCTTAACACTGAATTACAGAATCTAAAAAACTTTAAAGAAACTGTTGTCCCAAAATATAAAAAAACTAGAACTGTTAGAAAACTCTAAAGAAAACAAGCTTTTGTCCCTTGAAAGTGTTTATGATTATTAGCATGCTGTTGCAACCTTTTTCAGGTGGAGCACCATGGCCTCGGAAAAAGGTGCTCCACTTGAAAAAGTTGGTTTGCCATCTCAAAGTTGGAGAAAAGTCCTTACCACAGATGGAGGAGTTCAAGTATCTTGGGGCTTTGTTCACGAGTGAGGGAAGGATGGAAAGTGAGATTGACAGGCGGATTGGTGCAGCAGCAGCAGTAATGCGGTCGATGTACCAGTCCGTTGTGGTAAAGGAGCAGAACTAAACGGCAAAGCTCTGGATTTACGGGTCAATCTATAGTCCTACTCTCACCTATGATCATGAGCTTTGGGTCATGACTGAAAGGACAAGATGTAGGATACAACCAGCCAAATTGAGTTTCCTCCGCAGGGTGGCAGGGCGCACCCTTATAGATAGTGTGAGGAGCTCAGTTACCCGTGAGGAGCTCGGAGTTGAGCCGCTGCTCCTCCACATCGAGAGAAGTCAACTGAGGGGGCTCGGGCATCTGTTTTGGATGCCTCCCGAACGCCTACCTAGGGAGGTGTTCCAGGCATGTCCCACCGGGAGGAGGCCTTGGGGAAGACCCAGAACATGCCGAAGGGACTATGTCTCTCAGCTGGCCAGGGAATGCCTCAGGATCCCCCATGAGGAGCTGGAGGAAGTGTCTGGGGAGAGGGAAGCCTGGGGTTCTCTCCTGAGACTGCTGCCCACACAACCCGGCCTCGGAAAAGCGTAGGAAATTGAATAAATAATCATAATTAGCAGCATTAAATGATGACAGTATCACTAAATGCAATTTATACAAAAAAATAGAAATAAATCTATTAAAAATATTATAAGAACTGGAGATCTGCTGATAAATCTTGCAAATGTAGACCAAAATCTCAGTAATGTTTTTGTAGGATGTAGTTCTGAAAGCGAAACAGCCCAACATTGTGTGCCTAATAAAGTGGCCAGTGAGTGTACATAACCATGAAACCATTTACACATGATATGAATAATATATTTCGCACATTAGTTGCAAGTTTGCGACATGAGGAACGCTCAAATAAATGCAGAGTACAGTGGTGATGTGTTTGTACAAAAGATATTTACTTCAGTTAATACACCTATGGTGGTAATGAGGAATAATAATAATAATTATAATAATAATAATGAATTTCAAACAGTGATATTGCTTCTTTTCTCAATTTGGATTAGAACTGTAACAGCGCTGGGAACAGGATACAAGACTACATGATGATACACAAAGGAAAAACCAACCGAACTGAATACATGTCAAGAGAACAAAGTGGAAGAGTCTTTATTCAGGTAAAATGGAGGATTCAGCTCCATCTTGTGGTTCAAAACCATGACACATAGAAAAATAAACCATACAACTGTCGTTAGCAGGTGTTAAGAGGGAAAGTGTCACCAACAAACTAATGGACAAAAGGACTGTGCTAAACCGAGGTTCTACCTGAGCTTTGAGAGACCTAAGGAGAATCTATAGGATACCAGCTTGTGTCGGGAGCTGCCTGTCATATTTCATTACAAGGCTTCATATTACCCATAATACAGCATACAGAGCAACAACAGAAAGAGAGAGAGAGAGATCTGCATGTCATGATCAAGACATCCCATTTCCATAGATTGTTGGTCGAAATGAATGGTGATACTAAAGTGTTGCTCTCGCTGAGACAGATGTATAATCGTCGTGCTCGCCTCACATGTAACACAACTACACAACTTTCCAAACAAACAAACAAACAAACAAACAAAAATCAAATCTCCATCCGGGATACGATGAAACAAATCGTGGCTGTTCAGAACATACTGTCTCAGGTGAAGAAAGAACATACTGTCTCAGGAAGTGATGTAAGTGTGAGGGAATAAACGAGGTAACAATTATGACATCACTAGCCAACTAAGCTACGGACGAATATCTACATTAATGCTACTCGTGACTACCAATGTAATATCAATAATGATGATCGTTGTTTTTGTTTTTTTGTTGCTTCGTTTTTCTTTTTTTTTCTTTTTTTTTTGTCCTTTTTTTTTAAGAAATCATATAAACGTGCTGTCTCTGTGCAGTCGTTATTGTTGATGTGTTTAGTCATCTGCAATACTTTCCATAGAAAAATATTTGCAAAAAGCAGAGGAAAAAGTGCTGGACATCTGTCTGTTTTTTTTTTCTTCCATGCCATGAAATCGACAGTACGGTTACGTTTCAGTCAGTGAGAACGTGACGGACATAAAAATGCGTCCTTAATATAGACCAGATCTGAATGTGCTCCTAAATGTGTGTGTGTGTGTGTGTGTTTCTTCTGTGTTCAATTGAGATCACATGTTTATGATCAGGAAAAGAGTCTTTACAAGCTGATTTGTCTGCTTTGACAATTTGGTCCACACTATAGTAGAGTTTCCACAAGCCGAATCCATCTGTGAACTTCCTCCAGCGTAGGGGAAACTTGCCGTTAAAATACAATAACATGGTTATAAACATATAATGGATGCCTAGAAATGATTAAAACACATTTGGGGTGACTAAATGGCGTTAACCGGTCGAAAATTGCCTTTGGTTTTTTTAAGTTTTGTATTTTTGTACAAGCTTGAATCCTGGGACAGCTGTTTTCTCTCAGATAAAACGATAGAGACACCCTAAAAGTACTGAATGTTATGACCTGAGACTAGATGAGACCTTATTATAATAAACTTGCTGGCGAAGATTGCTAAAAACGTGGTTTTATGATCTGACACACTGTATTTTTCCGATTACTTAACGTTACGTGGAATGAAGACGACGCAATTATAGTAGCGAACAGTTTTTTTTCAGTGAAGGCACTCCAATGTTAGACGTGGAGAGAAAGTTCGAGAAACAGTCGCGGGCTTCTGACGTGTTCGTATTTTTCGATAGAAACATTGGTTCATGTAGTATCTCTCTGTGCTTTCGTTAGGTCTTAAAGAGACAAATTTGATTTGAATCATTCATTGGCACGCGTAAAAAAGGCCAAAAGGTAGTTTTAAGCCGACGGCGTTCTTCGAGATTCGTCGGCGTAAATTTTTAACGCAACCAAACGACATCAAGTGAATTTCATTCCTACTTAAAAAGAACAAAAAAAGTCCAATTCCTCAAGGTGCAGCTCAAAGCGACAGCTCATTTTTTCAGTGACGTTAACTACCAGTTGTTCACTGGCTCATTGTAGCAACTAAGCTTGATTGCGATAATAAACGTAATCTCAGGAAGTTCGCAGGTTAATTACCTGAAAACCTAATTCAAGAGCGTCATTCGTAGAGTGAATACAGCCAAACGCAATTCGTTTGAATTGTCATCTCGTTAAAACATCTAAAATGCGTACTAATTAAAATCATTAATGCAATACATAGAGTTCTGCTTCCTTTGTCAACGTAGTAACTGTTCATCCAGCTCACTAACAGAGTAAAATATATGGGAAAAAAAAGATAATCTTCAGAATTAATCAATAGACATGTATCAAAAGTACATCATTTAAATGTAATCCAATACTGCCGGCAGTCTATTAGTCTAAAAATATGTAACCTGACCTTTTATAGTCCCTTCCATTACAAAAAAAGAACACGTATAACAATATAAGACATCAATATGTAAAAGACAGCATCTATAAATAAGCAAACCACACCAACAAACAAACAAAAAAAAAATATCTACCATTAGTTTATGCGCGTAAATAAAAAGAACTTAAACGTACTATGTGATATGCTGCAGGACTGCTAAATAGCTTAGGGACGTGAGGAGGTGTTTGCTTCCACTGCCTGTGGCGAGTAGTAGTAGTAATATACAAATATAGATCACTCTTGTCAACAATCACACGCACACAAACACCCTCACACTCAAAGGTTTCGCACGCAGACGAGCGCGTGGCACCAGCGATCTGCGCTTTCGTTCACTAAATCAACTGCATACAATGACACAAGGGCCGGAGGTGAAAAGTGAGCAGGTTTCGAAAAGGTGATTCAGGAGAGAAAGAACATTTCTACAGAGGTGCCAAGTCCTTGCAGCGTCGTCTGACGCATGCGATTCACCTCAGGTTGCCAACGTTAAAAGAGCTTTTCATTCACAATCTACATATTTTCCTCTTTTTTAAAATGTGTGTTAAACAAGAACTGTGGATGAAAAGTCCTCCGTCATTTACAGTATGAAGAAACAAAAATCCATTTCGTAAGTTTGTTTTTTTCCAGTCGTCTCGGAGGACAGGTGAACATACTCGTGGACGCCATGAAAAGCTTGGGTGAACAATGAATGGAGAAGCTGGTGAAAAACCTGAAGTTTCGAGTTTGCACGAGAGCGTCCGGTACCCTGGTGCTGAGGACCAGCCCATACAGTGCAGTGGCCCACGGCCACACCATAGAATTCGAATTTATAACACCATCGATATTGGATTAGAATGGTAATTCTATGGGCCCAAACCGCCCAACTTGGTTAGAGGTCTCTGATGTATGGTTCTATTATAAGAGGATAAAAATCAGGCTTGTTCATTCTCTTTAAAAAATATCTCGTCAGGAATATTTACTCAAAGTACTGTACAAATCCTTTTTTTCTTCACTATCTGTCTTTGTTTTGGCCTAAAATGACGTTTGTTATTAAACAAGACCTCCGCGAGCTTTAAAACGCAAGTCGCGGAAGTGATTAAAGCTATGGAAAAAAAATAAAGGAGCGCTACCCTTACAAGAGACCTAAATAAAAGAAGAAAAATTGACACTTAGCTATCGAGTTACGAAATATCTCCCGTCTCCCATTTGCATCGACCTTACAAGAACAAAATGAATTTTTGCGTGATACGTGGATTCTTACGACAATTGTTTTCGTGATTTTCGATTTTTTTTTCTCTTTTAGGCCGTTGGCGTGTAAAATCGAAAGGAGTGCTGTTTAGAGTCAACTGACTGTGCAATCTCTCGGTGGCAACTTAATTGCTATAAAAAGGATTTTCTTCTCGCATCGGAGAAGCTTCCGTACTGTGAAAATAATGCGGCTTCCATTACTCTGGAATCCATTGCGTACTAGAGTTGCATAGCCATTGGATGGCCTCCTCTGGGGAAGGGAGGGAGAGGCAGGTGGGACGGTGCACCCGTGTTCCTTCAGCCAACACTTACTTTTAAATGTTTTGGTTAGAAACCTAGTCTCTGCTTACGGCCGAAGCGTACGGTATACAAAAGAGGAAACTCCCAAGAGTCTTGAGAACTGATAAATTATTGTAACAGTTATTCAGCTAGATGGTGAGAACGTCTCTACCAGAAATAGAGACACTGTGATATCATAGTGTGTGAGTGTGTTTTTTGTGACTGTCGCCAGTCTTGAGAAGATTTCGTGGGAACGCTCCCTCTCCTGTGCTTTTCAGTTTTTGTGTCATCACCATTAGCCAATGGTGTGTCACAGTCCTGTGGCCAGCAGGGCTGTTAAGTGCTTCACAAAATAAACAGACTAAAAACTCGTTTCCTTTTCTTGCTCTTGTCTCTGAAAGCCCACTTCTAAACAGCAAATGGAAAACCCTTGGGTTAACCGGTGGTGTGTGTGCACCAGGCTTGGCCGGGTTAGCTCAGTGAGGGACAAAGTGAGAATAAAACGTCAAGACGGTGGCGGAGGCTCAGAACTCCCATTCGTGAGGCTCGTCGCGGTTCGCCGCTTTCTCCAGCCGGTGGATGATGTTGTTGAGGTTGGCTGCTTTCTTCTTGCGTAGACTGCTGTCCTTTGGGTTTCGGCAGGGGGTCGTGGCAGCATTGGTGACGGATATGGAATCGGGGATGCCGAACAGGCTGTCTATGATGCCTCCTCGTGGCCTGCTGGTGCCCGAAGCGCTGGGAAACTCGCACTCGCCATCTTCTTCTCTGTGGCCAAGGCCCGGGCTCTCTAAGAGGCCCTTACGCTCATCTGAACCGCTTGGTCGGCCTTCAGCCGTGCTGTCGGACTCTGTGCCATCACAGCTGTTTTCTCCCTCACCTCCAGGTTTACCAGGCCGTGCAGAAGGAGATCCACCTTCACCTGCTGCTGCTTGAATCTCTTCGATAAAAAGCTCTCGCCGGATACGAGACCTGTGAGAACAAGAGCGACAATCATGAGGCAATTAGACACATACACTAAATTATATGTACAAGTTTGAACAATTCTTCAATTGAATGGCAATACTGAACTACAATGATAACAGTAATGACAAAGCAAAGTTACCATTGCAGTCACTTCCAGAATGAACTACTAAGAACAATTGCAATTTTTATAAACAATAAAAACAAGAAACACTAAAACCACTGACAGCCAATCAGAATACAACGTCCATAGTTCAGAAAGGTTGATCATGTAAGAAGGCATTAAGCGTACACTAAATGATATTGTCAATTGGTGCAAACAAAACAGAACTGCAACAGCCTTCCATACTATCACATTTATATATTAAGTGAAACAAACAAGTATATGTAGGGTGGGATTTAACTATGTTCACTGGCAAACTGGTTGGATGGTTGTGGTTTGCAAATACTAAATCGTAAGTGAATGACTGGTTCTCCTGCTCTTGGGCCAGAAAATACTGTCAGTATTCACAGTGAACTGCAATTAGATTCATTTAAAAAAAAAAAAAAAACACACACACAATGGAAGTTATTTAAATGGATTTATAAACGGAACCGCACCCGGCCACCAGGGGGCGATCAAAAGTTTTTGACCTCAATTATCAGGACAAGTGAAACACACTTGGTTTAAAATGAGAGCATTCCTGTTCAGATTGAGTCAAGACCCATCCATCCAATTTGGTGATTGTTCAGTGTGAAGCATGAGTTCAAATTTAAAATGTGCAGTTTTAAGGCCTGAGACTGAGCATTTCAGGACAGTTTAAAGCATTTGGATGCAAGAAATCTTTATCAAAGTTGACATTTGTACTTTAATAAAAATTAGTTTGAAATATTTATCCAATAAAGACCCTGCAGTGTTATTTTACATCTGATTATTACATTTCTGTACCTGAATGCTGCTAGACTCCCCAGAAAAGCACAAAGCACTTTTATTTCATTTGTATCTTTATTGCATTTATCTATAATTGCAAGTTATTTATTAAACTTGACACAGATGCAGTCCCCTACAGGATCAGGCCAATCAAACCAAATGAATTAATTTATTCAAGCCATCTGGACAGTCAAATTGTATGCATGTCGCAACATACACTACCTGACAAAAGTCTTGTCATTGATCTCAGTTGTAAGAGCAACAAATAATTACTTGACTTTTAGTCGATCATTTGTAAAAAACCACAGGAGAGGGCAAATTCTCCAGCAGGATAGCACTCCATCTCATACTTCAGCCTCCACATCAAAGTTCCTGAAAGCAAAGAAGGTCAAGGTGCTCCAGGATTGGCCAGCCCAGTCACCAAACATGAACATTATTGAACATGTCTGGGGTAAGATGGAGGAGGAGGCATTGAAGATGAATCCAAAGAATCTTGATGAACTCTGGGAGTTCTGCCAGAATTACTTGAGTCATTGCAGAGATGTATGGATGCAGTCCTTCAAGCTCATGGGAGTCATACACAAAAATATTTTTTTTTCCACTGCACCATGACTTTATATTCTACACTGCACATTATTTCTGTTAAGTGACAAAACTTTTGTCTAAGCAAAGTCAGACCTTACTGTCGCAATTAAATAAGTAAACATCAAATAAAAAAAGCGTAATCTAGAGGCCTTTGCCTTTCATATAAGCCACTTCTAATACCAAATGATCAACTAGAAGTCAAGATATTATTTGTTGTTCCTAAAACTTGAATAGGCAGCAAGACTTTTGTCAGGTAGTGTATATCACAGAAAAACAAAATATCATCAGATTTTTCCAATATCGTGCCGCCACAGAAAAGATGTGTCTTAATACCAGATAGTTAACTTCAAGCTGGATACCTGTAGTTGTGGAACCAGTTGATGACGGTGCTGGTTTTGAGGTTGAGCTGACTCGCTAACTCCTCAATGGTTTTCGGGGAGGGGTAAGGCTTCTGCTGGTAGGCCCGCTTCAGAGCTTCCTTCTCTTCCGGAGCCAGAACCACGCGGGGTTTCTTCAGCTGGGGCTGCTGCGGTTGCGGCTGCATCTGCTGCGGCTGCGGCTGGGACATGTGTTGGGGACTGGCACCCTGTGACAGGTCCGCTGCAGACAGGCCGCTCTCCAGCGAATGACTCTCACCGATGGAGCTGTGGCGCCTCTTCATGTAGGCTGAAAAACACACGTTGAACAGTTGTCAATACAATCTCAGAATATACAGTACTGTGCAAAAGTCATATGTACTATAGCAGCTTTGTTGGCTTAAGACTTTTGCACAATATATAATCAAACAGTCTCTTTATTTAAAAAAAGAAAAAAGAAAAAAAAAACAGAAAATATAGGAAATATAGGAAATATGTACAAAAAACAACAACAGCAGCACAACATTTCCTCTTCGAGCAAATGTCTATGTTTAATGTGGCCTCCTTTGGCACCAAGCACAGCTTGAACTATTTTATTCTAATTGTCCTGACATTTTCTGAAATAGTGTGCTGTGTAATATCAGGCTTCTTTTAGCACTTTCCAGAGTTCTTCTTTAGATTTAGAGTGTTATATCTTTCTTTTTCTGTCAAGGTGATCTCATACAGCCTCTATAATATTTAGTTCTGGACCCTGTGGAGACCATTTCATGACTATCTGTATTTCATCAACGGTTTTCTTTCTACAAATAGGATTTCACTGCAGTTAGCGAATCATTATCATGCTGAACATGAGAACTATTACCACTAAAATCCTTCCCAGAAGGAATGACATGATAGATTAAAACCTATCTGTGCTTTTCAACATTCACAACTCCATCAATTCCGACAATATTGGTAACAGCACTGGTAGAAACGTCTCTCTTCAACTGTCTTTCACATGTCATAAACAATTAAACCAAAATAATTCAAACCTAACCTAACCTAACTCCTGTCCTAACAATCATACATCTACTGAAAGATAATTTATTTACTATGTATAAATCTCAATTTAAAAATAACATGACAAAAAAAAGTACACTTATGACTTTATGTTTTGTGGTAAAGAGTCACATATACCCCCTGTACCATCGGTAAAACAACAGATTTAATGTTGGCCTAAAACTTTTGCACAGTACTGTTCATACATAAGCAAATGTGTTCTTGGAAATATGTAAGATATGATTCACAAAACAGCAAAGATATTAGGAAATATTTCAGATTTGTCCATACTGATTGTTGAGCACTTTTAATACTGTGTCCCACACTGTGTTTACTGTGGTTACAGTCCTACAGAACAATCATGTTCAGTTAATACAGTTAATAGAATGCATAATTGCTGTATTGCTTTCTAGTCAGTAGGGGGCAGTCTCTGATTGCAAATATTATTACTGCAGTTTGTCAATTTGAGACATTAGTTACAACTGCACTGCATAACAAAGGTAAATAAATGAATTTTATCCAACAAAAGGGAGATTTGAGAGGACTAAATGATAAAGAGAACCTGATGAGTACAGTAAAACTCAATTTTTATAGTTGTACATGTATTTATTGGTCACATATCAGTCGACCGTTTTAAGAACAATGTGGTTCATACTTTCTGCAACTTTATTAATTATTGTCATTAAAGAATCAGTTAAGAATCAGGAATGTTCAACATGATATTATTTAAATGCATAGTTTATTGCTGACGTTCTACGTTCGTATTCAGCATTGGTGCATTGATTTGATCAGAGTTGACTATACTACACATATATAATAAAATATTACACCGCAGTATTGTTTTCAACAGTAATAATATCATTAACTGAGCGCTAAAATCAGCATATTCTAATTTCTGAAGGATCATGGAGACTGAAATCATGCAAATATTTAGATTTGGCTATATCACAGGAATAAATGATTACAATAAACATGTAAAACAGTCATTTTAAATTGTAATAATATATCACAACTTTGCGAGCTGGGCGACATGGTGGCTCAGTGGTTAGCACTGTCGCCTCACAGCAAGAAGGTTGCTGATTCGAGTCGAGTCCAGTTGGCATTTCTGTGTGGTTCGCATGGGTTTCCTCCGGGTGCTGCGGTTTCCCCCACAGTCCACCGACTGTATAGGATGAATTGAATGAACTAAATTGGCCGTAGTTTATAAGTATGGATGTTTCCCGCTACTGGGTTGCAGCTGGAAGGGTATCTGCTGTGTAAAACATATGCTGGATAAGTTGGCGGTTCATTCCGCTGTGGCGACCCCTGATGAATAAAGGGACTAAACTGAAGAAAAATGAATGAATGAATGAACTAGGCGGAATATTCCCAAAATATCCTGTTAATTTACAACTGAACAACAATTTCCACCAACACCACCACCACCACCGTGTGAAATCCGTCATTTCCGCTGCGTTCCAGCATCAGCAGAAGAGAAGCCAGTGATAAAAGCTTCCGCTGGTGGCCAAAACTCTCAGAACGAGGGCCAAGCAAGGCTAATTTGCTTTGCGCCTCCAGCCAGCGTTGAGGTCAAACTCGTACTCTTTCTCTTTTTTTTCAGAGGTAGAGAGACAGACAGACATAAAAAACGAGAGAAAAACTCAGAGAAGGAACACGACTGTTGCTCTCCATCTCTGGCAAGCGCAACATGAGCTTTAGGGGTAAATGGTGGAGCCAGTTTCAGTCTAATGAGGAGGTTTCGCCCTCTCCGAAGCCTGACTCACAACCAAAGCATCATCGTCATCGTCACCCAGGGAGCACCAGTAATGTCACTTTTAGCCCGAGAGGAGTGTTAAACAGGCCTAATGACTCCAGGAATGTTCACTTGGCGCTGGGTGCAGTGGACTTTAAGTAAAGCAGCCCCACAGAGCCGTCAGCCTGTCAGAGGCGATCACTGAACTGACATCTCCCAGCCTCATCAATCCAGACAGCGGCTTCAGAGAGCATGTGCGGCCTATTCGGCAGCCAGAGGACACATCTGGGCTATTAAAGAGGAGGAGGAGGGAATGAAAGCAAAAAAAGAGCAATCAAACAGCCCATCAGGCCTCCCTCCGCCTGACCGGCTCGTCTCCTGCATCTCGCGATGCATCTCTTCGTATTAAAGAGAGGCGAGCTGACGAGAGGCAGCACTGCGATTGTTTTGGGAGACTCCTGGAATCAATGCTGGATGAACACAAACAAGCAGTTGGCGGCGATTCTAGCAGGTGCCGTGTGTGAATATGGACATGCAAAGAGTGGAGGATGTTCTCAATAAAAACACACTGCTGTTGGGATTTGTGGTTTCTCTTTAAAGGGATAGTTCACCCAAAAATAAACATTCTGTTATCATTTATTCATCCTTCACTTGCTCCAAATTTGAGTTTCGTTTTCTTCAGTTAAACAAAAGACAGATAAACTGAAGAATGCTGGGAAAAAAGAAAGATGAAAACCTGTAAGCGTCGACTTCAACAGGAGAAAAAAAAAACAATTACCGGTACTATGGAAGTCAATGGTTACAGGTTTATCACACGACTTTAAAGTGGATCATGTTCTGAATAAAAATATACCATTGTTGGGGTTTGTGTTTTCTCTTAAAGGGATAGTTCACCCAAAACTGAACATCCTGTCATCATTTATGTATCCTTCACTTGTTGCAAATTTGTTTGCGCTTTTTTCTTCAGTTAAACAAATAAAGATATACTGAAGAATGTTGGGAAAAAGAAAGCTGAAAACCTGTAAGCATTGACTTGGACAGAAAAAAACAAACAAATACTAAATAAGTCAATGGTTACAGGTTTATCACACGACTTTAAAGTGACTGATGTTCTGATAAAAAATACACTGTTGTTCGGGATTGGATAGTTCACCCAAAGATGAACATTCTGTCATCATTTATTCATCCTTCACTTTTTATAAATTTCTTCTTGATGAGTTTGTTTTCTTCTGTTTATTTAATTTTTTTAATTTTTGGTTCCTACTATGGATGTCAGCAGGTGAACATTCGTCACAATATCTATATAACTATATAACGATATCTATAACTATATAACAATATCTATAACTATATAACAATATCTAAAAAAGAAAAAAGGGTTTAGAACCATTTGATTTTGACGAAATGGTGAGAAATTGTGATTTTTTGGGTGAATTATCTCTTTAATGTGTTTTACTACTAGTACTATGGTAGTACAAAAGTAAAAAAATAAAGGGATAGTTTGCCCAAAAATGAAAATTCTGTCATTATTTATTCATTCTACACTTGTTTTAAATTTGAGTTTATCTTTCTTCTGTTAAACGATGGAAGATATACTGAAACATTTTGGGGACAAAAGAACAGCCATTGACATCTATGGTATTATAGGTTCTTACTATGATTGTCTGCTTTTTCACAATAACTATATTTTTTTAAAAATCCTTTAAAATTGAGAACCTTTTTTAGAGTTTTCGTTTAGCAAATTGTGAGGAAATATATTTGTTAGGGTGAATTATCACTTAAATTAGTTTTACTACTAGTAAATCTACTACTACTACAGTAGTTCATACTGATAGTTCACCCATACTGATAGTTCACCCAAAAATGTACTTACTCACCCTCAAGTGGTAAAAACCTTTCTAAGTTTCACAACACAAAAGCAAAATATTTTGAAGATAGCAGAAAGCCTGTAATCATTGACTTCCATAAAAGAAAAAAAATGCTATGGAAGTCAATGGTTACAGGTTTCCAACAATTTTCGAAACATCTCCTGTATCGAACAGAAAAAAGAAACTCATTAAGGTCTAAAACAAGTAAAGGCTGAGTAAATGGTGACAGAATAAAATTTTTTGGGTGAACTATCCCTTTAAGGCATTTTTATTTTTACATTAACACTAATCAACACTAATTAACACAAGTTTTCTGAAAATATTTATCACTATTTACACAAAAAACAGACGTGACAATATAAAACAGCAATTTACAATATGATATTTTATATAGCACAATATAGAAGCATACCTGTTTTTAACATTAGTTTTATAATTATTTAAATACTCATGATCAGTCGTCATTTGAATCGCCAATCAGCAACTCGATTGATTGTAAATCTTACAGGAATCACTTTCCATCATGTGGGTTTAAACCTTTATGAGTTATGAACACAAAAGAAGATATTTCGAAAAATGTTGGCACCTATTGACCTCCATTGTACTTTTATTTCCTACTATGGAGGTCAACGGATGCCAGCAAGGTGAAGGGTGCGTAAATGAAGACTTTCACTTGAAATGAAATGAAAGTTTTCACTTTTGGGTGAACTGTCCCTTTAATCATTGACAGTATCGAAACTAGTATTGATGGTTTAAAAAAAGGGGTCCAGAAATGACTAAACTTGACCCAAATATTCACAGTGACTGGAGCAAACGGCTGCACCCACATCAAGAGAAGAAAAACAAATAAAATTCCACACCAGACAGCCGTCTTTCAAATGTCCCGAAAAGACCTGCCAACGAACCCGGCACTGAACAAACTGTGAAGCGCTTTAATAAACACTGAAATAACAACGCTGTGGAACAACGCAGACAATTGCAAGCAGGTGTTTGTGTTGCTGTGTGGCGGACGCCTTCAGAGGAGAGATTACCTTTCTTCTCCATGCGTTTCATGTCCATCAGCTTCTCCACGTTGCGCGGGTCGCTCAGCCACAGCTGCATGCGCACGAACGGCTCGCGACCCTTCAGGCTGAGCTTGTGCCAGGGTTTGGGTCGAGCCAGCAGATCAGACACGGAGCCCTGCGTCAAACCCAGAATGCTCTCCCCGAACAGACGCTGGCCTGTGGAGCAGACACAAACAAACATATTCAGCTAGAGACCTTCACATAGGCAAGTCACAGATCATTTTAGATTCTGTATCGTGTGAAATGTTTTACTTTGGAAAACAGCCGCTTGAATTTTATTTGAACTAACTAATTGAACCCCCGTGTTCGCGTGGGTTTTCCCCAGGTCCTCCGGTTTCCACCAATCATCCAAAGAACATACTACATGAGTAAATTGACTACTTTTTAAATAGCCACTTAAGGCAACTCTAGTCAGATACATTTCAGCACGTTCACAAGCAGGGGGAGTTCTCGAGACTTACCTGAGCTCAAACTCTCCTCTCGCCCTTTAAACGGGAGGGAGCCCCGGGCTCAAGGATATTCTGAGCTCAGGGCTCTCTCCCGGGACAGCATGCCAAATATGCTTTATAATCAATCATCAGCTAAGTGTGAACTCTTGAAAGTTTGCGAATATTACTGAATTCCTCATACTGTATACACACACGCACAAATGTATAAACCGAAATCATAAATATATAAAGTCTGAACCAGATTTGGGTATAATGCGATCCACAGTAAAAGTGTTACTGGATTATAATTACATTTTTGGAGAACACAGTAACGTAGCAAATTACATTTTAAAGTTGTGTAATTTGATTACAGTTACTACAGTCAGTGTAATTGCGTTACTTGTGTTATAAATAGTTTTTAAAAGGAAAGAATGCTTCTTTTAAATAACTTTTTCCTCTGCAACATCAGTTAATAAGCTTGCGCTTTTAAATTGCTGGAGAACGTGAGCTGAAATGGTTGCTGACGAGACTGCTAGCTTCTTCAAGTGGAAACACAGACATTACTTTGATTTCATTGAGCGTAAAAGTAAAAATATTGCTGTGAAATGCAGTCTATGTCTAGTCTCTAAAAAACGTTCGACTGCTTTTAACTCGACCAGCAACTTGTTCAAGCACTTAAATAGAAAGCATACTACGACAATACTTGCCACCAAGGGGGACACCGGCACCCAAAAACACAGCGATCCAACTAAGCCTAAACAGGCTAAATTGAATTTGAGCAAGATCGGGAGTGAAGTTATCTTCTGAATGTGAAGAGAAGCGTAGCTGCTAATGGAGCCGTTCACATATGGCATCGTTATTTCCAATGGAGGCGTGCACTTTCCTGCATTTTCCAGGCGCCCCAGTTGAAAACTGTGAACCGACCAATCAGCTTCATACTTTGTATGCAATATACACATTTTAGTAGACTAATTACCTCAGACAAACACAGAACACCCAAACATTGCAGTGCTTTGGAAACTATGGTTGTCAATGGTTACAGGTATCCAGTTTTCTTCATGTCTTCTTTTGGGTTAAAAAAAAGAACAAGTGAATGAGGAGAGAATTTTAGGTTTCAGGTGAACTCTTCTGAAGTCGTTCGAATACGTCAAGCTGCTGTGATCAACCTATTGTAATGTTTATCAGTGAATATTAAATTACTGATAGAGCTGAAGTATATTTTGTATTTTTATAGGTTACTTTATAAGTTTTAAAAGTAACTTCAATTACAGTTTCCCAGTAGTGGTCCGTAATTTGTAATCTATTACTTTTTTTAAAGTAACTACCCAACACTGTTCTGAACGCAGTTATGACAATATAAATGTAAATCAAAGGCTTGTAGTCAGACTTAATATACAAGTGAAAATATTTTTTATTATCTACTATCTATTTTTTATTTTACTATCTACTATTATCTACTTTTACTATCTATCTATCTATCTATCTATCTATCTATCTATCTATCTATCTATCTATCTATCTATCTATCTATCTTTCTATCTATCTATCTATCTATCTATCTATCTATCTATCTATCTATCTATCTATCTATCTATCTATCTATCTATCTATCTATCTATCTATCTGTCTATCTATCTATACAAATACAAATTAACATATAGTGTACATATAGAGTTCTTACT
>CAIGQQ010011173.1:10601317-10621712 GCA_903798035.1 Danio albolineatus | reverse complement strand
AAAACTGGACTGACACTGTTTCAATTTACTATAACCTTCTATGTGAAGCTGCTTTGGCAAACACCCATTGTAAAAGCGCTATACAAATAAAGGTGAACTGAATTGAATTGAATTTATGCGGAATGATTTTAGGAGTACCATAACTAAAAACTTAATACTGTATTTGAAATTTAAAAAGTAATACCTTTTTAACGTTTATTTAATGTTTACAATGCAAATGCTGTTAGATTTATTTATTTTGTAAACAAAGCAAGTCTCTCACATAATATATCCAATAAAAGACAAAATATTACTTCACAAACTGTTTTGTAAATAAATCAGATGAACATTTTAATATCACTATTATTATATCACAATGACATTAGTGAAATTAATTAGAAATCTGAATAAATATAAATGTACACACATTTACACAAGTAAATACATAGACTCGGTGGGCTAAAAATCTGTGGATTTCTGCGCGTGCAGATTCTGTGTGGGCCTAGTTATAGCTCCTTTTTATAACTAATTTATTTTGTCTTTGCCATGAATACATGGTATTTTACTAGTTATTTAGCAAGATAGTATTCATTTTAAAAAGTGCAATTTAAAGGTTTAACTAGGTTATGTTAATTAGGCAAATTAGGTTAATTGGGAAAGTCATTGGAAATCAGTGCGCTGTGTAACTGTGTGTGACTACTCGAAAAATGTAATTTCTTAAGTGGGCAAATAATAATAATGACTTTAAAATAATTGTTATTTTTTAAAATTACTTTTATTCAAGACAAACAAAGTCTTTCTCAAGAAGAAAAAAAAATATTATAGGAAAGAAAAACTGAAAATGTCTCACTTGCTCAATTGGGAAATATTTTAAAAGAATAAATTTTTTTATAGATTTTGACTTCAAATGTGCGTGCGCAAGTAATCAGCATTGGGGAAAGTTACTTTTAAAAGTAGTGCGTTATCACGTGAAGAGTTCATTAAAAGTGTAAAGTAGTCAAACCAACACCAGGATACTCTCCACACGCACAGAAAGATCAGTATTGAACTTCAATGGGCAACACCATATTGTAGCATTGAGTTCTTTCTGGGATTGTCTTTGGTTAGTTTTAAAGTCTTTGTCTAAGTTGGACATAACTAAAACATTTTAACCAAACCTGCCAAGTGTGAACACCCCAAAAAACAGCTTTTATTGGGAACACTTTACAATAAGGTCATATTTGTTAACGCATTTACTATGAACAAACAATGAACAATACATTACAGCATTTATTCATGCTTGTTAATCTTAGTTAATGGAAATACAGATGTTCATTGTTAGTTAAGCATGAATTTGGATGTTAATAAGGCATTAGTAAACGTTGAAGTATTGTTCATACTTAGTTCATGTTAGTAAATACATGAACTAACAATAAACCTTATTGTAAAGTGTGACTTTTTTATCATTGCGATTCCAACATGACAAAGCAAGCACTGAAATGCAAACGCAAGCTATTATGCTATTCCTTAAAAACAGGCAGTTATTCATTTTATGCAATCAACCTCAGAATCCAAAAACCCATTCGCAATCATTGGCTTGTCTATAACAATAATAACGCTGTGTGTATCAGCACCTGCACTGCCGGCGGCTACAGCAGCACTTCCTGCGCAACGACTCAAACCGTTTCCTGTCCTCCACTAGTCCACACAACAAAGAGCCGGCGTGAATTTGGCCAAAGTCCATGAGAAACAACAGAGCTCAGTGTGGAAGTATCATCAGACGGGTCGGCGCAATAATAATAAATATGCAGAGAGAAGGAAAAAGTGGCAGAGGGGAAAGCGCCCGATGAGCAGTGGGCAGCAGGGCAAGGTCAGAATCACTGGTGTGTGAGGAGAGCAGCTGGACGTGTGTGTGTGAGGTGGAAGTAATGCTCTCTCGCCCTCTCTCTCTCTCTCACACACACACACACACACAGCCACCCACAGCGCCGCCCTGGGGGAGACTCAACCACCAGTTGTAATGTGGTGGCACTGTGGATCTGCCTGAAGAATTCTGCCACACATGCACATTTATACACACAAGCTGACCACCAAATAACAGGACAGGCTTCTCAAAAGACCTCCGTGATTGAAAACCCTTTTTTGGGGGGGTTCTAAAGTTTGAAACTAATCTGTGAAGTCAAAGGTGTAGCATTTATTGTAAACAGCCACCTTCTTATTGGATAGCAGCTTCTTCTTTTTTTTAAGCCCTGTCTGTCTCGCTCACTTGTTTTGCAACAGATTCCAGGCCAGAGAATTGAGAAGAAACAGACCAGCACAACAAAAACACACAGACACAGCGGATCTGACACTCCAGAAAGCCATAACACGAGATGGGGAAGGCGTGAGAGACAGACCTGGCCGCGTGGAGCCTTCAGAGCCGCTTCTTCGCTTCGGAACATCCTGAAACACTCTGTTCAGGTTCTGGCCTGGGTTCTCTGTTGGAAAACAAGTGGCGGAAGATAGAAATAAAAAGTAAGACCAAGCCCTAAACGGCAAAGCTGGCAATTTGTCCAATCAACTTCCAGGGCTCAACAGTAAGAATGATCTGAGTGTGAGAGACTTTTTCTTTATTAGGCTTGTTTGATCGGCATCACTGCATCTGTGTTTGCTGATGTGGAATTGCTTGGTATTTTGAATTGTGCTGATTTAGATGCGTCACTATAAAAATGATATTTAGATAATTAAGCATATCAGTGTCAGTATCATCTGAAAACTTTTGCAGCTTATGCAGTCTTAAAACTTTATATATACTTTATATAAATATATGCATTGCTGTGTGTAACAACAAACAAACTTTCCTTTTGAATGTGATTGTTCGTGATTATAGCACTAATTAGTAAACATAAGTTAAATTAGTTATAGCTCATTTCTAATAAATTTCTTCGTCTTTTCTATGAAGACATGATATTTTACTAGTTATTTAACAAGATATTTAATTTAAACTGAAATTTAAAGGCTTAATAATGTTAATTAGGCAAATTAGGGAAAGTCACTGAACAAAAGTGCTTTGTTGTGTAACTAATCAAAAAATCTCCTTTTGCATGTATTTATGCATATATTTGTATAAAGTAAACTAATGGCATGGAAAATGGTATTTAGCTAATATTAGCTAATTAATCATATTTGTCTACATCAGTCAAGTGTCAGTATCATCGGAAAACTTTTCCAGCTTACGCTGTCAACAAAATTGTGCATGAATTCAGAACTTTCAGAGTTTATTAGAGAGTTTCAATAAAGTTTGATGATTTGCAACAAATTAAAGATATAATATGATTTTTTTTTTCCATTGGCATATAATACTTCAAAAACATTTAGCTAAATATATTTCCATATATAACATGTTGTATATAAATTTATTCTTGCTTTTAAAAAAAAGGAGGATAAATAAAATAAAAAAGTAAGTATAGCATGAGACAACTTCATAATAATTTACCTTGAGCCAAACTCATTTGCATTCAGTAATGGTCTACAATCAGCTACAAAAAATTATAACTATAATCTGAATTATATGAATACTACAAACCACAAAAACATAAAAAAAAACGACAAAATAGTTTTAATTTTCCACTTAAAAAACATTGATGTTAACTTTAAGGAGGAAAACTATAATGTTTTTCCCTTTGCCATATAATATTTCAAAAACATTTAGTTAAATATATTTCCATATATTCCATTTTATAAATTAATTAGTTTTTTGCTTTACAAAAGAAAAGATAAAGATTTAAAATTAAATAAAAAAGTATAGTATGAGACAATTTCCTAATAATTTACTATGAGTCACTTATTTGCATTCAGTAAAAAACAACAAAAACAAAAAAATACAAAAACTATAATCTAAATTATACTTAGATTATAATCACACACAAAAAAGATACAAATTTGACAAAATTGTTTTCATCTACCACTTAAAAACATTAATATTAACTTTAAAGAGGTAAACTTTAATTTAATGATAATGTCAAAAATGGCATATTCCTGAAAACAGACAAATTAAGGCAAGTTTAATTTCTTAGCATATTTTTACAAAAAAAAGTCATTCAAAGGATTTTAAATAATCACAGATGCATATGAAATGCAAACAAAAAAACTAAATAGATTTCAAATATATTAAAACAATAAATTTTTTCTCAAGCATTTAAATTACACTAAAAAAATCCCTTATTGTTGAGCCCTGATCTTATTTCAGAATGTCTGCACAGTCAATTCTGAAAGCACTTAGCAAATACTAATCCAAAGTAATACCTCAACATGGACGGATGCATGTAAATATCCTTTGAGTGGTAGTTTGTTAAGCTTAAACACAAATCGACCTAGTCTGACCTCAAGGAAAGCCACCTGCGCCCTTGCAGAACTCGCTCGAGTGATTATTTCAACGTTAATGTGCTCCTTTAGCCCCGCTCTTTGAAGTGAATGAATGGGTTTTAAGGTTTTTACAAAAGTTCATACTCCCATGGGAGACCACAAGCCGACGCTATGGAGGCAGACAGCCAGACCAGACTCCCTTGAAGACGATCCAAACCGGTGTGCAGACGCACGGGCCGCACAGTCAGCCTTTTTTTTTTTTCAGCTCCGTTTCAGAGCTACTGCCTCACAGCTAGACTGAACAAACGCAGACTCGGCTCAACACGGCTTCAAGGATTCGCAGCCAACTGCCCTCATATGCAAGTACTCTCGCTCACGCTGGGCTCGGCCTTGATTTGTTCGCTCTAGCTGTGAAGCGCAGACTTGAGGCAAAACATAACGCTCGCAAAACCTCTCTGAACTTCCTCTTCACCCGTAGGCTGAGACCAAAATGAAAGAAAGAGTAGACTGCCGAAGTTTAGCTCTAATCAACACGCCGCCTGCGCCAACCGAGCACTAATAGCGCTTCCGACTGAATCTAGTATCTCCTCTCCGTGGGGTTCATGTCATTATCTGAAAACGCACAATTTTGATAGGTTGTGTGCAGCATTTTGTTGTGGATGAAAGGGTTAAGGTTAGCTATAAGCTTATCGGGAGGGAAGCATGGAAGCATGTTTTTGCCTACAGCTAATAAGAGAATTTGGAACATCTCCCAAATACAACTTATTTCTTTGTAACTGAAATGCTATACTTCACAAACTGCTAAGGTTTCTGTTTTTATGATGAAACTTAGTTTCATAATTGCAGCCTGCAGCACATAATTTCTCACATTGGCTAATTTAAGGGTTAGTTCACACAAAAATGAAACTCTGTCATCAATTACTCGGCTTTGTGTAATTCCAATCCTCTGAGACCTTCGTTCATCTTCAGAACACATATTAAGACACTTTAGATGAAATCCGAGAGCTCTCTCATCCTACGTAAATATCAAGTATCGTAAAATGTTCGAAGTCCAGAAAAGGAACCAAAAATATTCTCAAAACCTTTCATATGACAGTGTATTTTTAAGGCTTACAAAATGCAAAGCAATGTGTGCTCATTCTTCATTTGTAGATAGTCACTGTGTTTTTGTTATTATATCTTACTTAAAAGAACACGTTTTACCCTTTTTATATTTAATAAAAGTTTTTTGTGTCAACAGAATTTGTCTGTAAAGTTTCAGCTCAAAATACCCATCAGATTATTGATTATTGCTTTCTGAAGTTTGTGTATTATAGCTTTAAACAGCTTGTTGCTGTTTTTGGTACTGGGCCTTTAAGGCTAGTCCTCCCCGCCCACCGTGCTCACATGCCTGTCAGCGTGCCTCAATCTCCAACCTCGGCTGCGTCACACAGACAGACATAAAGGAAGCAGATCTCACGTAATGTTTGTGAAAAATACTACAGTAAGAACTTTACGAATGATTGTTTGTTGTGGAGTTGCAACGATGAGTCATACACAATGTCGTTACATAGTTCACGCACACACACGCACACAGCGCGGACACACACACACACACACACACACACACACACACACACACACACACAGACAGTGCGCGCGTTGAGCTTTGCACTCTTTTTGCAAGCAAATGTGACAGGATACAGGTTAATCTCCACTGCTGTATGGATATCTGTTATGTTAATGTACAAAATAAACCTGATTTAACGTCCACAAACCGAGATTGAAGCGTCTTCTTTCATAAGAAAAGTGTGCTGACATGCGGCTGTGGTGATGAAGTAAAGCTGAAGTAAATGGCTGTAGTTCATCTCAAACATGCACTGTTTTAAACACGTGTTAAACTTGTGAAACTCACTCTTGATCACATTTGATGATGATTGATGACCTTAGTGAACTGATCAGACTTTTTATTCCCGGTTGCTTTGAGCACGTCCTGTCTTGTTGTTGTGATTATGTCAATCACAATTCTGTCAATCAATTCGGTGGGGGTGGGGGTGGGGGGGGGGGGTGTACCGCACTCCTACGTCAAGTTGCGGTCGGTCTCAAAACCGCTCCAATTGGTCCACTTTTTTATGCTGTTAAATAAATTAAAAAAGGACTGGGTGTGTTTATATCACTCCAATCGGACGGTCTATACACTATACCTACACTTATGTTTGTCCAAACAGCTTTAAAAGTAGATTTTTCAAAACAGGTGCCCTTTAATTATATACAATATACAAGGCCCACCTTCAAAAGGTCTACAAGTCTGGGCTTTATCGCTGTGTAAACAGTAGCTGAATCAGACAGAAAATGCAGAGCACACAGCTGAACCTCACTCCTGCTCTCTAAAATTAAATCTAACAAGTGTCTTTCATGTACATTCGGGTTATAAGCATGTGTAAGTAATATGAAACGTTCACATGTCTTCTCCGAGTTTGTTATTTAAGATGCAGAACGCACGGAAAACAGCCGCATAGAGAGACACTGCATATAGTAAACGCAGACCCTCATTTGACGCAAACTTTTTTTTGTGTGTACCAAAGTGTTCTTGAAGCTTGGTATGATTACAGTTGAACCACTGAAGCCACATGGGCGGTTTTCGACAATGTATTTGGTTCCTTTTCTGGACTTTGAAACATCTCTGGACCATTGCTGCTTATGGAGGATGAGAGAACTCGCTGATTTTATCTAAAATATCTTCATTTGAGTGGATCGGAATGTCATGAGGGTGGATAAGAGTTTTTAGATGAACCAAATCCTTACTACATCACACATGCAAGATTTACCTCAAAACATACATTTCTACCTCTGCAAGATGAATATCTCAAACATTATTATATACCACACAATATATTTTTACACCTGTTAACTGAGACTTGATACCTCGACAAATGTAACTTCATAACTCAAATCAAATGCCTCACCATTACAATAGCTATGTTTCCATCCAAAAATGTGAATTAACTTATTGCACAAAACTGGAATATCACTTAAAAGATGTGCGCATAAAGCAGCGTTTCCATCCAATGAGTCAAAGAGAACAAAATCGTCACTTCCTGATTAACTGGTGCCAAGTATCAAAAGTAAAAATGTAATGTGCTGTGGTAGGAGAAGCTGCATCTCAGAATTACGCCTCAGAAGACGATGCCGACACGCAATGAACGCATGACGCCGTTTGAAGGTGTGAGACGCAGACCAACCTGCTGGTTTGTCTATTCACACACATTTTGATCATCACATGATCTCTTATAACAAAATCACATGACTTTTTTTTAAACGTGCGTACTGGAATTTGTTCGGTAAAAGTGTTTCCATCGGAGTTTATGCGCATCTTTTCTTATTCGATAAAAATCTCCAAAATGCGCATTAAAATAGGTGGATGGAAACATAGTTATTGTTGCCTCTAATTAATACTTTTATATGTAAGCAATTTTGTATTTCACAATCAGCTTAAAGGCCTGTGCACATCGAGACGTTTTTTGCTCGTGTTTTTTCATTGACGTGCAACGCCTCGTGACTAAAAGGCATCTATAAAGGACTATAAAGACTATAAAGTGCATCAATGTGATTGTGAACACCAACACGCACATCGGCAGCCGTAAAAGCATCATTTTTAAAGAAACGCCTCATGCTCGTTTTTTTGTTTTGACGCGCCACATCAAAACCTTCTCCACCAATCAGATTGGCACTTTTGTTCACGTGTATGGAGCCGCTGAAGTTACAGTAAACACCCCTTGGAAGCGTTCAATGGCAAAACTGTCAATGCGAGCGCACACTGAAGAAGATGCCCAGAGGCGATTTGAACGTAGAGCTGCTTCTTGCACTGGTGAACAATAATCATTTCTTCATCTCTAGAGCTGCTACTTGAACCATCCATGCTTTGCCGATCACCAACAACAAGCGTGTCAACGTTCTATTTTCTTCTTCTTTGTAACAAGCGGGTGTCAGAAGCTTGGCGCCACCCTGTGCGCCATCTAACGTCAAGGAGTGATTTTGCATACTCTTCTGCTCGACGCCAGAGAAAATCGATTGGGCTTGAATGCGGAAAAACGTCTTGAAAAACGCTGACGATAAACGCAAACGAAAAGCGTCCCGGTGTGTACGAGCCTTAACACCTCACAAAAATATGACCGTCAAATATGACTTTATAATTGCAAAAAGCCTTGTGTTACTTCACAACTGCACATACACATAACACCCCATTCACACAGGGCGTCAGCATCAACGCTTCCCATTCACTTTGAATAGGTGACGTCAGGCTTCCCGAACTGCATTGTGGATCCGTCTGCGCCGCTTCAGCCGCCTTGCTCGCTGCAGAAGTTGAGAAATTCTCAACTTTTCAAGCGCCAGCGGAAGCATCAGCCAATCAGATCGCTTTATGCTCAGAGAGTAGCCAATAGCGTCTATACAGTTTGATAGCGGTAAACGGAGGAGACATTTTAAAATGGAGGATAAACTCATTGCGGTCGGAAATCACCCAGTCCTTTATGACCAATCGCTATATATATACCGGGATTCATACTGGAGAGTTGCTGAGCTCCGGTCTAATTTCATTGGCTGACGCTACTATGACGATCGCATCAGCGCCAAACTTCAGACACACCCTCCGTCAAGCGTTGACGATGAAGCCCCGTGTGAATGGGGCGTAACTATTCCTCTCACACCTCACAAATGATGGCTTTATTTTCTTATTTCAAACCTTCTCACAGTTACTATATTGTTTTCTCAGCCAAAAACAAGCTTCCATATGGGGACCGCTGGCTCCCAGCCTCTCCTTTTACAGCATATATTTAACTATTACATATCTGTTCGGACTCGTTAAATGCAATGTATGCTCCAAGCGTGAGATTATACCGACATTAGTTAGTTTGAAAAATGACCATGCTGTTACTGAGCACTACTTAACCGCATGCACAATGCTTGTAAATAGACGTGCGTTGGGAGACGATCTTGCAAAATAACACGGTTAATTCTCGTCCTGGAGCTCTGTCACTGACCTCTCTGCCTGCCCTGGATGCTCCTCAGCGCCAGGATGTTCTGCTCATCAGACAGGAAGTGCTTCATCTTGTGGAACGGCTCTTTGCCACGGATGGTTAGCTTGCTCCAAGGTTTGGGCCGGGCCAGAATCTCGCTGACGGAGCCTTGGGAGAGACCCAGCACGTAATGGCCGAACACGCGCTGGCCGATGTTGTGTTTGATCAGCTGCTCCTTGACCTGTCGGGCAATCTCCGCTGTATCCATTTCCTCACCTTCCGATGTGCTGCCCGCGCCCTCTGATTGACTGGGCGAGGGCGCCATGCCGTTAACCTCCGGGCTGCCTGCCGACTGGGGCGGCAGGGGGCTGGAGAGGGAGTTGGTGGTAGCGTAATGGGGCGGCCCGAACAGCACCGAACTGGGAGAGGGGTCCTGGAGGGCTTTGGTGTAGATGGTTTGCATGAGCTGCCTCTGAAGAAGAGAGTTGAGTGCCATTTTGCCAGCCAGCGGGGGGAACGTGGCGCCCACGCTGGCCATGCCGGGGGTGAAGAAGTCCGGCCCGATGCCTGTGGGGGAGAAAGGGTGGGTACCGTTGGCACTGGCAGCGGATTCGGAGGTAGCGGTGCCCGTCCTCATCAGCAGCTGAGGGGAGGGTGGAGGTGGAGACCCCTGGAGGGTGGTCGGGACCGGAGTGGCAGGAAGACGCTGAGGGTTTTCCACTGTAGTTTCTTTCAGTTTACGCCCCACTGATCCTGGAGAACAAATAAACGATAGGTGTTGAGATTTAGAGTGATGCTAAAAAATATCGGAGAGATTTTAAACAATGCTGGGTTGTTATAGATATTTGATCCAACGTTGGGTCAAATACAGACAAAAAGGGTAATTGAAAGGGGTAGTTCACCCAAAATTAAAAAATCTGTCATGATTTACTCAGCCTTTACTGTTTTTAGACTTTAATGAGTTTCTTTCTTCTGTTAAACACAAGAGAAGACATTTTGAAAAATGTTGGGAACCTGTAACTATTAACTCCCATAGTATTTGTGTTTCCCACTATGAAAGTGAATCTCCAAAATATCTTCTTTTGTCTTCAACTGAAACTGATAAAGTTTGGAACCACTTGAGGAGAGTAAATAGTGACAAAATTGAATTTTTGTGTGAACAACCCCTTTAAATTTTATTGAAAACATGAACCCAATGTTGGGTTTGTCGATATTTGACCCAATTTTGAGTCACAACAACTCAGCATTTGTTTAAAGTGGTAAGGTGATTTTGCATCATCCTGAGAGGGTTATTTAAACTCACTCCATGTTGCGAACAAAAGTGACTTAAACAGTTGCAAATTATTGTTAGCCATAATGAGTCCTAATATCTAATAACTAGTCTGAGATTCATATCTCAAATAAAACTCAATAACTCAAAAATGTTACTTTTACCTCACAATGAAAGCTTTATCCCTCTCTATAATTCACAAATCCACACATCATAAATGCACATTTTTAAACTGTATCATCAAAATTATAACTTCATTCTTCAAAAATATGACTTATCGTGTCTCACAAACTTCATTCTCCAAAACTACATCCTGCCTAATAACTCTTAATATATTGTAGATCAAAATTATTAGGCCTCCTGTAAAATTTGAGTTTCCCAACTGATTACATTTCCCAACTGATACTTAATAAAGCAAGGGAATTATCACAGTATTGCATATTAGATCAATTCCAGCGTTATGGATGTGACGCTTGCAGTAAAAACTCAAAACATAAATTCGCATAGAAAGCATACGTTAACATTACATTGAAACAACTGTTCATATTTTCCAAAACAACTAACCACAGAGTTAAGAGAGCAGAAAAATATCAATCTGTAAACATTTTTTATATTTTAAATGAGGATGTGACCAAAAAAGTCTGAGTTTACAGTAAAAAACATACTTTGTAAAAATTCTGTGAATTTAACTGCACAACCTGAAAAAAAATGCTAATCTAAAGGAAAGAGTCGGCTCACTGTAAAACAAATATGAGTGTTTTTATTTTATTTGACATTTTGTGGAAAAGCTTTGTTATGGATGTGACGTCTCTCCGTTATGGATGTGACAGATGTGAAATTGCCACTCTTGTGACTTTGGTAAATCAAATACAATAGTTTGAAAACACTGACAGAGACACTTTCGAGTATTTTTAAAGTACTGTAAAATACTTGCTTACACAAAAAACGTATAAATAATTTCACTATTTTGGTAAAAGTTGACATTTGCATGCAATTCTTCACTAAAAAAATACTTTTTAAACAATTCCTAGGGTCAATATTATTAGCCCCCTTCAGAATGTTTTGCACATGGCTACAGAACAAACAGCTGTTATCCAATAACTTGCCTAGTTAACCTATTAACCTAGTTAAGCCTTTCAATTGCACTTTAAGCTCAGTACTAGTATCTTGCGAAATAACTAGTAAAATATTATGTACTGTCATCATGGCAAAGAAAAAAACTATTTATTTATTAAAACTACAATGCTTAAAATGCTTTGAATAGAATCTCCCCGTTAAACAGCACTTGGGAAATATTTAAAATAGAATTAATTTTACATAAGGGCTAATATATTTGGACTTTAGCTGTATAAAAAAATAATAATAATAAAATAATAATACTTTTTACCTCACATTATAGATGCCACTTCACACTCCTTATAAACGCAAACCCATTAATACCAACTGTGTGTTTCCCAATATTTTTAAGGATTAATTTTCTAAACAACTCAACTAATTCAACATATCAATTAGATGTTATTTCCTCGGACAACATTTGGTGCAGGAACGAAGCGCGCCAAACACTTGCTTTGCACGCTTGAAGGAAATCCATAGTGTGTATGTGTGTTTGAGCCGCGGGCTGACGTTTAACACTGATCTCCTCTGAGGTCTGCAGACTAGCAGGCATGTCCAGAGATATCAGGCCAGGCAACTGTGCGTGGGCTACCTGCTCACGCTGTGGGGACTGTTCACTGCGAGGGCTTGTGGGTGTCAGTGCGGTTATCCTTTTTGCCATGACAAAACACCTCTGCTGTGTGCGCTTCCGTAACAATACCATCACTTTACACAATGGCATCAAAATCAATACTCAGCGCAACACAATTCTGTAGGCCGTCAGAGACAAATGCATGATTCTCCGTCATCGCCATAAGCAGCGCATGCCAGGTTTAAATACAAATGTGAGATTTGCGATAGGAAAGTCACATTTAAAACGCAAATTTAATGTATGATCTCCATGGGGAAGTCCAGAGGTGTTTTGTAATGACATTTCCAACCTCACACACATACATGATGAAAGGGCATTAAAAAGGAAATAAGGCCTAATTATCACATTGGTTTCCGCTAGCCGTTCAGGATTTATGCAAGCCCCAGGTGACCTGATCTCCTACAAGCAAAAAAAAAAAAAAAAAACGTAATATGTTGGGCGCCTCTAGAAAAGGATGAACTGACCTTAACAAAACACGGATGCCCGCAAAGGCAACTCGTCACTATCAGGATGATCCGATACGATATTTATTTGTTCCGTTTCTTGAGGCGAAATAAAAAAATAAAACAGCTGAAGTTCTGAAAGTTTTATTAGGTCACTGTGCATGAATTTTTCATAGGTGAAGTTTGGGTGGAAAACCTGTAACCACTGACTTCCATTATATTTATTTTTTCTACTATAGAAGTCACGATAAAGTGTTTGGTTTTCAGCTTTCTTTAAAATATAGCTTTTTTTGTGTTCAAGAAAAGAAAGAAACTCAAAGTTTGAAACCACTTGGGGGAGTAAATAATGTGTAAATGTATATTTTTGTGTGAACTATACCTTTAAATTCAATTGAACAAATTAACCCAATGCAGGGTCTGTCCATATCTGACACAATTTGGGGTTATAACAACTTAGAATTTGTTTAAAGTGGTAAGGTAAGATATGTTGATTCACGTTAAGAGCAAAAGTTACCTAAACATTAGAAGTTTACACTGACTTTTAGTAGTAACATAAAATAGTTCAAATTTTAACTCTTACCTGACAAATATGCAGTCCTAATATCTAATAACTAGTCTGAGACTTAATGTCACAACTGATTTCATAACTCAAAAATGTCAATTTTACCAACAATATGATGTTTATTGTTTTTGTTTCTTGTGGCGAAAAAAAGAAAGAAGCTGAAGCTCTGAAAGTTTTATTAGGTCACAGTGTGTGTATTTTTATGAGTGAAGTTCGGAGAAAAACCTGTAACCATTGACTTCCATAGTATTTGTTCCATAGTGAGTGGTTTGGTTTACAGGTTTCTTGAAAATATATTTATTGATTTTTAAAACAAGAAAGAAACTTAAAATTTGGAAACACTTAGGGGGAGTAAATAATGTGTAAAATTACATTTTTGTGTAAACTTTACCTTTAAATTTAAAAATAAACCTGATGTTGGGTTTGTCTGTATTTGATCCAATTTTGGGTTACAACAACCCAGCATTTGTTTAAAGTAGTAAGGTGATTTTGCATCATCATCAGATGGGTATCTCGACTCACTCGACGTTAAGAACAAAAGAGACTCAAACTGTTGTTATTAAATAGTTACAATTTTAACTTTTACCTCACAAATATGTACAACTGATTTCTAATATCCAATAAACTAGTCTGTGACTTAATATCTCACGACTGAATAACTCAAAAATGTTAAATATACCTACGATATGATAAGATATTTATTCACATTAAACTGCTGAAGTTCTGAAAGATTTATTATGTCACTGTGCGTGTTCTGTTGTATTTTCGTAGGTCGAGTTTGGGCGGAAAACCTGCAACTATTGACTTCATAGTATTGTTTTTCCAAATACATAAGTAATTGATTAGGTCTTCAGCTTTCCTCAAAATCTAATTATCCAGATATAAAATAACTAGTCTGTGACTTTATATCTCACAACTGACTTTATAACTCAGAAATGTGAGTTTCAGCTATGATATGATACCTGTTAAAGTTCTAAAAGTTTTATTAGGTCACTGTGCGTGGTCTATTGTATTTTCATGGGTAGAGTTCGGATGGAAAAATCTTAATATATATACGTCATTGATTAGTTTTTCAGCTTTCTTCAAAAAAAAAAAAAAAAAAAAGAAAATAATAAAAAATAATATATATATATATATATATATATATATATATATATATACACACAGATATATATGTTAAATTTACCTATGATACAATACAATACGATATATATTGTTATGGCAAAAAAAAAAAAAAAACAGCTGAAGTTCTGAAGGTTTTATTAGGTCACTGTGTGTGTTCTGTTGTGTTTAGTAGGTGAAGTTGGATTGGGAAAAAAATCGTCAATGGATAATCTTAGTTTGTGTGTGTGATTGGCTGGTTAATGTTTTTTAGGAAAGGCTGAACATTGTAAACTCACCAGTGAAGTCACTGTTGGCCAGTCGTTTCAAAGCGCTCTCTGACAGCTGGCTATGGTCTTTCCCTGTCAGCAACATCTCCAATGGCTTGGATGAGTCCTAAAGTGAAGAATGGATGGGGAATTCATAGGAAGGAGAAAAGAAATTAGGAAGGAGGTAAAAAAGGAAGTAGGGATACGAAGAAAGAAAAGACATGGTAGAACACATTTGAAATAAAAAGAAGGAATTAAGGAAGGAAGTAAATGAGGAAGGAAGGAAGGAAAGGAACAATAACAGAAAGGAAAAAAGGAGGAAACATAAAATGAAAAAGCAATCGAAAAGAAACATAAATAAAAAAACGTAATGGAAAATAAAGAAGGAAGAATGAGTTTTAAAAATGATGAAAGGTTTAAAAGGAAGGCATTGATAACAATATAAAAGGAAGTGAGGAAATAAGGAAAGAGAATTGAAGAAAAAAGAAAGAGAACAAGGATATGAAAAGAAATTAAAGGAGGAAGAAATGAAGCAATAAAAATCAAACAGTGAAAAGTAAGAAAGTGAATGAATAGTAATAGGAAGAAGTAAAAGAAAAGGAAGCAGCAAAACAAAGAAAGCAAAGGAAACAAAGAGAAGTAAATACAGAAAATACATGTCAAACAAAAAGTGAACAATGAAGCAAACAAAAAGAGAAAATATTGATATAAAAGCAGGACAAACACAGGAAAGTTACAGAAAGCAAAAAAAAAAATTGAACAAATAAATTAAGAAAGTAACAAAACAAAGAAAGTAAAGGAAACAGAGAGGAGGAAAAGGAAGAAAGCAAAAGAGAAAGGAAAAAGTGAACAATAAAGCAAACAAAAAGAGAAAAAGAGTGATATAAAAGCAGCATTAAAAAACAGGAAAGATACAGGAAGCAAAAGAAAAACAGGAAATATCCAATAAAGGAATCAAAAAAAGAAATAAAAAGAAGATAAAGGAAACAGAGAGAGGTTGAAAAGGAAGAAAGCAAAAGAGAAAGGAAAAAGTGAACAATGAAGCAAACAAAAAGAGAAAAGAGTGAAATAAAAGCAGCACAAACAACAGGAAAGTTACAGGAAGCAAAAAAATATCCAATAAAGAAATGAAGAAAGTAACAAAACAAAGAAAATAAAGCATTTACATCTGAACTTCTAAGAAAAAAACGAACCGACAAATGTGTCTTTTTGATCAAAAATGAACAAGGAATACTGTGAATATTGTGACAAAATATTCTTAATGTAAAAGCTTCAACAGTAATAAAACATGCTTTCTTTGACTCCAACAACACACCACAAGGACAAGTCAATTCAAACCAACTTTCTTACCTGCGCTGAAGAGTGATGATCTGATGAGTTGTGCTCCACTGATTTCAGTGTGCTGGAGAGTAAAAAACAAAACAAAAATAGTTCAGATACTACTGTAAATGACAGCACAAAAAGATCATAACGGTGATCCAGAATCCTTCAGTTTCAGATAGAACAAACACATATAAGCTTCAAGATGGTGATTCGAAAAAAAATCCTGTGACACCTACAATCACATTGGCCAAATTAACCCGTGTGCCTAGTTGCACGCTAATCTGCTATCTATGGATTAAACCAGGCCCTTTTGGGTGAAAACGCTCATTATATTACGGTGGAATGCGCCTCGAGTAGACAACAAGCTATCAATATACATTGGGGCAAAGCGGCTTTTTAGGCCGATCATCAGACTAGCACACATCTTAACAACACCCTCTATTCATGGATTACTTGCTTTATAAGTCCCAATTGGGAATATTACGCCTAAAATCGAGTTATGCAACGGACAGCCAGACATCTCCTGAAGCCTCCTAACACACACACACACAAACCGCGATTGCACAGACCGAGCCAAAAGCACACACATCACTCAATTAGGTTATCGCCGATGCAAACTACGTTAGCCTCCTCATTACAGCCGTGGCTGGAGATGAAACGCAGCAATCCCTCAGTCCCGCGCAAGAAACCACTCCGACAACAAAGCGTGCTTAATCCGCTTTTCTCAAAAAATAAGACCCAATACTCCTTGCATACCTAAGGTTCTTTGAATTTATTAAACCGAACGGGAGATTACCGGCCGAGTAGAATTCCTGCTGCTAAAATATGAGAAGGAGAGGTCGGTGCGTGGACGGCGGTTTGGCCATCTCTGCGCTTCCTATCTATGTCTCTCTGCTGGCTGGATTGTAATGGGATCAAATTTGGTGCGTCTGATGGTAAAGTTCAAGACCACCAGGTACTGAGAGCTCATAGTTCGAGCCCTGCCGCAAGAGAGAGAGAGAGGATGGAAAAGATACATGCATAATAGAGTGGAAGATAAAGGTTAAGAATGGTCTGAGGGTCTTAAATTATAAAGGTGGATAAACAGGGCCAGGTCAAGTCATTCTGAACAAAACCTTCGCTTCTTTAGATTTCAGAATGAGCTCCAAGCCAGTAGATTACCAGCAGTTTCTGATTCATTTCATAATAAAAAAAAAATAATAATAACAATAATCAAAACTGTAATAAAGTACATTGGTTCTCATTATAAGGTTGAGGCGATTCCCTCCTCAAAAAATGTGTAAAGCGCTATCTAAATGTAAAGAATTATTATTATTATTATTATTGTTATTATCATTATTATTATTAGGTGACACAATGGCTCAGTGTTTAGCACTGTCACCTCACAGCAAGAAGGTCGCTGGTTCGAGCCCCGGCTGAGCTAGTTGTCATTTCTGTGTGGAGTTTGCATGTTCTCCCGTGTTGGCGTGGGTTTCCTCTATGTGCTCCGGTTTGCCCCACAGACCAAAGACATACAGTATAAGTGAATTGAATAAGCTAAATTGGCCGTAGTGTATGTGTGTGAATAAGTGTGTATGGGTGTTTCCCAGTGCTGGGTTTCGGCTGGAAGGACAAACATATGGTGGATAAGTTGGCGGTTCATTCTGCTGTAGCGACCCCTGATTAATAAAGGGACTAAGCTGAAAAGAAAATGAATAAATGAATATTATTATTATTATTATTATTATTATTATTATTATTATTATTATTATATTACTCATTCATTCATTGATTTTCTTTTCAGCTTAGTACCTTTATTAATCTGGGGTCACCACAGCGGAATGAACTGTCAAATTTGACCTTGTTATTGTTGGATTTTTTTGCTTTTTATTATTCCAAAAATTAGGAAACTCTTTAAAAATGTTATTTAAAATTAAAAACGATTTAAATGTTTACATGTCAAGCACAAAAGTAGTATTTATGTAAATTATCTTAACGACAAAATTTCTTATCTTAATGCAAATTATCTTAACAACAACGCAAATTATTGATAACTACAAATATAATAATTACAGAAGTTTTCAAACTGAAATGACTTTTAAGTGGAAAAATGTTTTGAATTAAAACAGATGTAAAACAGATGTACATATACATCCTTATCATTGGACCCTCACTCCGGTGTCTCTCGTCCCAAAGTTAGACAGACAGATAAACTCTTTCCAACACGTGAGATTGTGGGAGAATGCTGCTTTATTCCACGCCACATTGAGTATGTTGAAACAGAGTGAAACTAGGTAAAAGATGTACATACAATAAGCTGTAGTTATCTATGTACATAACATTAATTTCTGAGATCAAATATAAATACAAACAGATTATAAACTTACAGACAATGCTTCTACAGATGATCACAGGATGAGTGGATTGTAAGTCTCTTCTTGTAAGGTGTTCTTTTAAAATGAGGCAATTAACTGATTCAAACTGTCAGAATGTTTCTATGACAACAACTATTTAAAAGAAGCTAAATGACTAGGCATTAACCTATGGTTCCTAAATATTAATATTTACTGGATGATTCAGCACATTGCATATGGGTTAGTTTTATAAAAAGAAGATTTAAAAAACTTGCATAACATCATAGACAATTTTTACAATATATTTTTGATATCTGATGGTACTTTATGACATACCATGGTTCAAAATGTCTCATTCCTTTTAAAATGCTAAAATCTTACGAAAGATTATTTAAAATGTAAAATTAATTATTATTTTTAATATCAAATAAATATAAAATAATAAATTAATATAAAATAAAAATTGGAGGGTCTTAAATTTTATGAAGACCTTTATTATACCAAGTTATAAAACTATATTGACAAAAAATTGTTTTAATAATTTGGTATCACTTTATTTTGATGGTCCCTTTAACGCATTTAGTTGAATTTAATTTACATTGCATTTACATGCCAACTAATTCTCAATAGATTATAAGTAGACTGTTGGGTTGGGTTTAGGGTTAGTGGAAGTTGACATGTACTTGCAAAGTTTCCTTTAGTCAGTTAAATGTCTGTTGAAGGAGCAGTATCAGCAGATATTAAGCAGACAGTCTACTGATACTCAAATGAAAATTATTTAGCATGTAGTTGTAAAAATGTGCAATGGAGACCATCAAAATAAAGTCTTACCAATATATATTTTTTCAATCTTTTTTGAGTCAAAATGGTTTAAATGCATCAGAAGGGTTAGGTTGCACTATTTAGTTGGTGCACCATTCCCTCATTTAAAAATGTATTTTATTTTACTTGTTATTTAACAAGTAGTATCTTAATTACTGACATTTGTCTTTGCACTTATATTAAACTCTATAAGCTCCACAGCTAAATTCAACCTGCCCGTAAAAATAAGATGAACCGTTCGATAAATTAAGATGAATCAAAATAGGAAAGACACACTTATAAATGGAGCAAGATTAAGAATGCTCTGAGGGTCTTAAATTATATAGCTGGAAAAACGAGACCAAGTCCGTTCACACTAAACCATGTGTCTCAAACTCAATTCCTGGAGGGCTGCAGCTCTGCACAGTTTTGCTCCAACCCTGATCGAACACAGCTGATTCAACTGTTAAAACTCATGACTCTTTTGAACACCTTGATTATTTGGATCAGCTGTATTTGATCAGGATTGGAGCAAAACTGTGCAGAGCTGCGGCCCTCCAGGAGTTGAGTTTGAGACCTATGCACTAAACGAAACCTTCATTCATTCTGGCCAAGCTTACAGCAGGATAATGTACTTGCATATCACATTAAGGATAAAGCAGCATTCCCGTCAGCGTTAAAATATTGTTAATAATGCAAAAATATTCAGATGAACGTGAAGGAAAAGGCTGAAGCGTCAGGATTATTTGCACTGACAGAATTAGTGCTTCAGAACTTACCAGAGTTCCCGTTTGATCTCCTCGTAGTCTGACTGATCTTGAAGCTTTTCTTCAAGTTGCTGGAGAGGAGAAAAGGCAGATATACTTAGTTTCAAATGATTCTGTAATGCGAATCAGTCTATGAACTGTATATTATGCTCTGAAATCGCACAACGCACACTTGGAGAGTCATTTTATAGCAATATTTTGATGGTATTAAAAGTAAGTGAAATAACTGGTTGACTCCTTGTCGTTTTTACAAATTTAAATGGATTGAACATAAAACAATTAAGTGGTCCCCCCCACCCCAAAAAAAAACAAATCTCAAGAATAGTGTTGTTTCAGCTCATTTTAGATAAGTAGTTTGAACAAGCAGCAGAAATAATAATTTTGATTACAAAAACTGCAACTTACTTTTATCATTAAAATAAAAACAACTTAAAAGTTAGGAATGACAAATGGTTGGGTAGTTTTTTTTAAACATATATGTATATA
>CAIGQQ010011173.1:10529789-10544652 GCA_903798035.1 Danio albolineatus | reverse complement strand
ATTTTCTCCCTCTATAATTAATAATAATCAAATTGCACGTCTATATCTATTAGTATATTAGATCTGTGAAGAAATTTTCTCTAGGACGTGAAAAAACTACTAACAATACTTGATTCAATTTAAGAAATTATGACGTTAGTATTTCTGGAAGAAAAATCAATGGAGGTGTTTGACTTGTAATCATTTTCAAACTCAAACAGCAAGATATTAAATTAAATATTATATTAAAGCAATATATTAAATTAATAATAATAATAAATGATTGACATGAGTGGAAAGATGTTTTTGTATACTTCAAATGAGAACACATATCAACAAGCAATAATCTAGAATTATAAAGACGTCATTGTAGGGCAGGGCTGATAGCTGATATCATATCGAATCACGATCAAATTTATGTCGATAATGATAATAAACTGTGGACATTTTTACTCAATGTTGATCCTAAAAGCCAATCACACATTAGAAATACGCAAGAACAGGAATCTATAATTGTGTTGATATTAGATATTCACCAAATTTTCAACCACAAAAATAGGTCATGCTGCATCACCCAGTATTGCTTAACGTGTTCGTTTCACTTTCCCGCCAGCAGTATGCACCTTCAGTCATGGTTGTGATACTCTTTTAAAAGTGGAAGCATTAAAAACTTATACCGAAATATATATCGCTATCATTCAATAAAGAAAAGAATTATCGAGATTGCATTTTTGCCATATCGCCCAGCTCTATGTCACTGGATTAAGCACGATTTTTTATTGGTTTCAAATAGTCTCAAAGTCAGATGACCTTATCTACCCTTTGGTGCCAATACATGACAGCTGGTACTACAAACCCAATGCTATAACATACAGTACAACAAGAGGGAAAGATAGAGCGAGAGCATGGGAGAGAAGAGGGAAAGGTAGCAATATATGCTCTTCAGTTTATACAGCTCTAATAAGGACACTGATCTCTCTTAATCTGAATACACACACAGCTGTGCTGATTCTGGGCAGATTACGATACATCATCCAACAGCCTTCTGTTACTATTTGACCAAAAACCATCCTGTTTAAACCCATATCTTGTCAACATAAACATTATTTGGCAATTGATTTCAATATTTTTGATCGCAAACCACTGCGAGGCTAAAAGAAATGTCATGATAAAGCATTTTATTGCGTACAATAGATCATTTTAATCAGACTAATATTCCTATTAACACATTGTCATGCAGGGATGCACTGATGTCAACAGGACGAATTGTGGTGACCAATAAATATACAATATCCAAATTTTACATGATTTTTTGTGAAAGAACAAAGTAAATCATTCAAATCAATCTCTTAAACTGGTACAAGTGCAAACAGGAAATAGCATTTCCACTAAATAAACCATTTCTCAAGCTGCTGAGACATGCATTAATCAATGTCTTCAAAATCTGAGGGAGTCAAGAGTGATTGTCTTGAACAACGTATAGAAATGACAAAATGCCATGGCAGCACTTCCCCACAACGCACCTCCGCTGATGACAGTTTGCTGCAGAACCAGCATGCAGCCCATCCCAACTGGGCCAAATCTAATAAAGTGGGTCAAACCTGACAGGATACAAGGACCCAAATCAGTATGGCCTGTATACAGTAATTTAAGAGCTGCTAAAAACTGAGCTAAATCTTCACCTTGCTTAACCCGAGTTCTACATTCACAGCTGGAGTAAAGCACTGGAAAATTCCAAGAGAGTCAGGTTTATCTGAACTCCAGCACTCAATACTGGCAATGATTTCCTAAGATTGAAGAATATCTCACAGTCTAATGATAAAACAACTACTGTATATAAACAAATAAAGCTAAACTAAAGCCTCAATCATTATTATATAAACTAAATAAATAAAAGATAAATAAAAGCTTAATAAATCGTATTTCAGCTGAATTTATTTCATAACTATTTCATTTTATTGAAAATAACAAAACTAATTGTCTAAACAAAACCATAAAGAATTAAATGATAAAATATTACTTCAGCAAGTTGACAAAAATAAATATTGTTTTTATTTCAGTTCACCCCTGTGCACTGGTCAAATTGACTACACTTTTGTTATGTTCAGGATAAAAACATCCACTGAATTAAGCTGCTGTAAAAAGCATCGGATATAAATCTGCATCAATCTGTTAATCAACCTCAGTCCTGATTAAAACTACTAAATGTTTATTAAAATTACAGGATTTTAACTCTTCGGTTGCCAAGTTCACAAATTATGTCACTAAATTGGTGGAAAAAAAAACACATGAAATGTATTTTCACTATAAAAAGGAGGATTTTTTGAAACCTTTTATCACAGTCTTGGACATGTTGACGATTAGTAACAACAATTGCTTTGACGCATTGTTAGATTTTCATTTTTCATGGTTTTGTAATCAAAAAATGTGGTTATGATGGAAGTCAACTGGGCAAAAACAGCCACCGACAGTTAATTAGGGAGAAAAAAAATTAAAGTTAATCAAAAACAATGCATAAAAGGCAATGTTGTTTCACATGTCCAAAACTTTGATAAAAGCTAAAAGAAAACTCAACAATGTCCACAATGAGTATTTATATGGAAAATAAATAATTTTGTGTGTTTTTTTTCACCAAATTAATGACATCATTTATGAATTCGGCAATTAATAAGTTAAAATCCTGTAAATTTCTAAACAATTTAGTAGTTTTGACCAAGACTAAGATTGATTAACAGATTTATGCAAAGAAATTTAAATAAAATATTAATCTGATGCATTTTTACAGCAGTGTAACTCTGTGGATGTTTTCATCCCTAACATAACAAAAGGATAGTACATTTGCCCATAGTGTATAGTTGGGATTTTTCAAACCATCTTCTCAAAATATGTGTCAAAATAAGATTTGTCACCTGAAATCATTCTGCTAGTTGAAACACAGCAAAGGTTATGGTTACATTAAGACTCAAAAACAACCCAGAGTGGATGAAAACATCCCCAACTGTACATAAGGGTTAAAATTAAATATGAAAACTACTAACAATCAAACTGCAAACTTTAATAAAAAGTTAATTTGAAAAAAAAATAAACTAATAAATAAAAAACAAAACTTCTTATAAAGATCACAATCGTTAATCGATCGCATAATAAAAAAGACTTTTGTTGCATGCACACATTAATAAATAATGTCATGTTTTAAATAAACTACAGCAACCCAGCTTGAATCCTGAAAATCCTGTTCACCATTTCACCCGTTCGCTGTTATTTGGTTTGTTTTTTCCATGACGTCAAAACACTCATGTTATAATTAAAAGTTTGACGAAGACGCGAGTGGTTTTTACAAGTCAGGAACTTGTAATTATGGTAATTCTAACATGTCGCGAACGCAGCATCAGATCCTCCGATGTTCTACTAGAGCTCAGAGCCTTCAAGAGCTACTGTTCCTGAACCTCATCGAAACGGCAGCACCACACGCACCCAAAAAAACAATGTGGTCTGAATCAACAGCATTGCTTTTATCCATTAAGCAAACGTTGAACTCCTGCGCTGTTTACATGTTCACAAGTGTTGTGTGTTTGGTCTTCCAGCAGCGGAACATCAAATAAAAGCTGTAAATCTGCAGCGCTGAGACTGCCGGCCTTGATGGATGGAACAGGGCAGTTGCCACTGTAAATATCCAACATGTAACAGACTTTTCACTCCTATGGGAAAGAAATTAAACATTTTCAGATGTTTCTTGCCGGAAAACATCTGGATCGGCCCAGGCAGGGCCAAGTTCTGCAGCCCTCTTGCAGATGGAGCAATTAAACTCGCCTCTCTTTCTCTCTCTCTCTCTCTCTCTCTCTCTCTCTCGGCACGGGTCCACGTCTACCCCTGAAATCCAGCAGGAACCAATGTCAATTTTTAAACTCTCCGAGCTCTGAACCAGACAGGAGGTTAAGAGACTGCAAGGCTGCCCAGAAGCGGCGTATATATATGCGTGACTCTGCGGATGCCGTCGCGGCTCAGCGTAGATTATCTGCTCTTCTCTTATTCTGCTAGCAGCTCAATCTGATGACCAGGCATCTGGCATTAACATGCTGCGGGACGTACACGCACACACACAAAGTCATGCAAATAGCCTCGCAGACATTACACCCTTAAAAAAATGAACACACAAACGGCCGCAAGTAAGGGACACTGGGGTTAGTCGACATGCACAGAAAGTTAAACTTTTGCACATACGAACAGCTAATGAAACATAAAGGGTTAATAGTTCAAATGTCAATTTATAACAACTCAGACCCAGCAACATATACAGTAGATGACTTTCTTTTTTCAGCTGAACTTTATAGAAGAATTTCAGCTGAAAATGCGGTCCTTGGCTACCCATACATGCAAACTAATGGTTCCCTGGCCTTGGAGAGTAAATTGGCGTAATGAAATTAATATGTCTGGCTCCTGACAATACATTAAGGTTTTATCAAGCCAAATGATCAGAAAATGAACAATATTTACAACATTATTACCTTTGATCCACAGAATAATAATTTTTCAAAAACCCAAACTAAGGACTCAAAATTCCAGAAGATGTTGACTTGACACAAGCAAAACCTCTCTACTCCCTTTCATTATTCTGATGTGATATATTTACGGGCAATATTCACATTACCTAACCACTATTTTATCACTCATTTCCACAAAGCGGAAGGGAACACAGTTATTTAAGTTTCCACAGTCAGAAATACTAAAATAAGGAACAATACCATACCACTTGTTGGGACCTTTTTGAGTTCCTTGCTCAACAGCACTGTACTAAATGGTGGAGCTATAGACTGAACGCTGATTGGTTTCCAACGAATCGTCAACCCAGGCAAGCGAAAACACAGTAAAATACAGAGCCAAAACATAACCTCATAACAAATACAATGACGGCACGCAGCATTGAACCATGCTCAAATAAAGCTTGTCATCTGCTTGCGACATACAGCTACATCCCAAGAAGCAAGCTATTTGTCCTGCATTGTCATTTAAGAGGCCGTTCACATGCAGGCATGGGCCGGTATAAGATTCTGACGGTATGATAACCTTGGATAAAAATATCATGGTTTAACAGTATGACGGGATTGTGTTTACTGCTCTAAAATATATTCTTTTAAAATGTCTGGCTAAAAAAAACGAAATGTTTTTCCCCCATGAACACAATATATTTTATTTTGAGAAACATTTCAAATATTTTGGGGCAGTAAACATGTCAGGCTTAATAATTCAAATGAATCATTGACTTCTGCTGTCTTCATTTGTTTAAAAAACACAGATGTCTTTACAATTTACACCTAAAAAAATAAAATAAAATTTAAATTAAATCTTACTCATACCTTAGGAACGGTATAGCAAAAAACTTTGGCGGGATGAAAATCTTGACTTTTACATACCGCGGTATACCTTGAAAATGGTTATCGTCCTATGCCTATTCACATGTCGAGTCTATATGTTTGGAAATTGTAAGAAACACCAATTCTTCTGTCTATTTGTTAACATTTGCTACTCATCTACATTCAAAATAATGAACTTGAGTGTGCAAAAGATGCAATATGTGAATGACCAAAATGGCTTTCTTCTTTGAACGAGAATGACGTTGACAGCAACTTTTGGACTTGGACAGCATGCTTACCAAGAAAGGGCACTATTGGCAGAGGAAGCCCAAGCCGGATCAAGGTGACCTGTATTGAAACATGTTGTAGTGTAGAGATCTGTACTGTACAGAGGCATTGGTCTACTTACAGCCTAACAAATGCAAAACACATTGTGATAAACACTGCATTAAACGTGCCATATTTGTGCTTATTTAGGGTGAGGGCACAAAGCAGATATAGCGCAGCGAGTTGTACTGGCAGGTTATGCGATTCTACTGGAGTAAAAAGTGTGACAACTAACCCCAGTCTTCCCAACATCACATTTCACACCAAACACAGTCACTTCCAATGCTTTGAACCACACAACACGCAACGACTATCTGGTGGCATCAAAAGCATGCCAGTTTAAACAGCACTATTCCCTCACGCTCCAACCGGAACAGGCATTGAGAAGGGTGGGGGAAACGGTTATAAATAGCTCTTGTTTCTGTGGGGGAGCACAGACTTGGCACTGCTGAAAGCGGAGGCAGAAAACTCCATCAGTTCTACTGACCTGCATCACCCTTAAAACACAAGACCAGCCTTCAAACATATTTGGGTCTCCAGTTGTCCACTTTGGTTTAACTTTTTGGGCCTTTTTATTTCATAGAGAGTGGCAGGATGTTATTTGAACTACTCCAACATTCAAACTTGAGGCAGGCAAGATGAAATATCCAGCCATTTCTCCACCGCTGTTGCTACATAGCAATATGAGCCACTATGCTGCAAATGTGCCATGGTTTAGAACCAAAAACCACTGTATGAATACAATTTAGCAGGGGAAATTTAATGGAACTCAGGTGTGAAAGGCGATCGAACCAGTTGTGAAAGCTCCCTTAACACCTGCTGCATAAATGTACAAGTTGAACTTTACAATAGTTTGTTAGGTAGTGGACGTATGTTTTCAGCAGTTCCCTCTTTTATTTATTTAAACGAACAGCGCTAACAGTTACAGCAGTTTCTTTAATTGAATCAAATCTGCCAATTGCGAATACATTTTTGGTCTCGAACCAACATGATATCAGAAATGTGATGTGTGCGTCATCTTCAGAGTGTCCAAAAGAAGATGGTTGACTGAAATTTACATACACACACATATTTTTGCTGTATACATAAACCAGATTCAAAGTCTAAGGGCTGGGACACTCTAAGCTAATGGCAAACAACTAGCACCAACAAAACTCAACCGTGTTGTCAATGCATGTTAACACACCTAACGAATGAAAGTCAGCTGAAAGGAGAGCCGCGTTCTGCAACTGTGCAAGAGGACGTTTTTTTCCACTCCACGGGGGTCTGTTTTCTCTGTCCACAAAGGGAAATCAAACTTCTGACACGCACAAATAAAGCATACAAAGCAGCGTTCAGCACCAACACCACAATAATTTTCACTTGCCATGGAGGGACTCGCTTGTGCAAATACATCTGGTAATCTAATAATACATAACGTTAGGAAATATTTGAAAAATGTATCGAAATTACAGTCGAATTTCGACTTTAAATTGTTTACCTGTTACATCACACTCACGCTCTGATTTATTGCCAAATAACTAGTCAGAGCAATCTCTTTATTCGACTGCGATTCTACTCGCTGAATCTGGTCAACAAGCTCCGATATAAACCCAAAGAGAGGCAACAGGTGGAACACACCAAACCAACTAGCTGGACTGACGGACTTACTATGCCCAATGGCCGACCATCGGCTTGGTGTGTCCTAGCCCTAAAACACATGTATTTCTGTCAAACTTCACCAGAGTTTTGAAGCTGACAGACATTGTGGACTAACTCCTTTCTGGAATTTCACTTTTCTTGTGTGGTGCACACCAATATTCAGATGGCAGGACTGACACTTATTCAAATGAACTACAATAACAGAGTTCATTTCAACTGAACCAAGCTGCCAATCGTGAACAAAAAACTATTTAGAATTAGTAACAATTTTTGTACTTAAAATTACATGAGCACCAAAGCTAAACATTTTAAAAGAACATTGAGAAAGAAAGAAAGAAAGACCACAAAAGACAGAGTAAAAGATCAAAGACCAAGACAAACAGAATGAAAAGACCAAGACAGAAAGAAGGACCAAGAAAGACAAAGACCAAGAAAGACAGACCAAAAGACTGAGACAGACAGACAGACAGACAGACAGAGAAAGAAAGAATGAGTGAGTGAGTGATTGAATGAATGAATGAATAAAAGAAAGAGTGAGTGAGTGAGTGAGAGAAAGAGTGAGTGAGTGAATGAAAGAGAGTGAGTGAGTGAGTGAGTAAGTGAGTGAAAGAAAGAGTAAGTGAGTGAGTGAGTGAGTGAAAGAAAGAGTGAGTGAGTGAATGAATGAATGAAAGAATAAATGAATGAATGAGCGAGTGAGAATGAGAGAGTAAGTGAGTGAGTGAGTGAGTGAGTGAATGAATGAATGAAAGAAAAAATGAATGAGTGAGTGAATGAATGAGTGAATGAATGAAAGAAAGAAAGAATGAGTGAATGAATGAGTGAATGAAAGAATAAATGAATGAAAGAAAGAGTGAGTGAGTAAGTGAGTGAATGAGTGAGAGTGAGTGAGTGAGTAAATGAAAGAAAGAAAGAGTGAGTGAGAGAGAATGAATGAATGAAAGAAAGAGTAAGAGTGAATGAAAGAAAGAAATAAAGAAAAAAAGAGAGTAAGAAAGTGAATGAAAGAAAGAAAGAAAGAAAGAAAGAAAGAAAGAAAGAAAGAAAGAAAGCTCAACCTACATGCATACACAGTAACTTTGTTTGCCGGTGTATATATAGAAAGTATAATGCTCTCAGATTCCTCCACCACTGGCTCTGAATGCATTTATCTGAGCTGCCACTAACCTCCTCTTCTCCTCAGCACTTGGCCATGTTGAGCCTCTGCAGACTCTGGCCCGCTAAAATTAGTGCACAATTACGTCAAATCAATACTGACTTCCAAATTTGTAGAACTTCCACGGCACTCTGTAAACGGCTGCCAGAGTGATTAGCGCTCTTCACAGAGATCTTTGCTGGCGGGTCAAACTTACTCGCTTGCTCTTTCCATCTCGCACTCTTGCTTTCAGAAAGCTGAATTTTCCACTTTGTAAATGATGATTATTTATTATCAAAATGAAGCTCGAGATAAGAAGCTAAATGGGGCTTTTTCTTGTACTTACAAAAGCACAGAATCACTGAACTCTACATGCACTTAAGAGTGCAAATAATTCACTGAGATTTTACATACTGTAACATAATGAATCAGTTTTTATTCACTGTTTATTACCCTTTTGTCAGTGTTTTATCTTTGTCCTCCAGAACAGTCCAGAGTGATATAAAAAAATAAAATAAAATAAAAAATGTAAAAAATTAAAAAAAATTTAAAATAAATAAATAAAGTGCATTAAGTCTAACATTTTTTATTATTATTTGCATGTTTATTTGAAGACTTAATGCATTTATTTTATTTCACATTTGTTTGTCTTTTGGTAAAATAAAATAAAATAAAATAAAATAAAATAAAGTGCATTAAGTCTTTAACATTTTTTATTATTATTTGAATGTTTATTTGAAGACTTAATGCATTTATTTTATTTTACATTTGTTTGTCTTTTGTTGAAATAATAAAATAAAATAAAATAAAATGAAAATAAAAAAACAGAAAAAAACAACAAAACAAAAACAAAACAAAACAAAACAAAACAATACAAAACAAATAAAATAAAATAAAATAAAACAAGAGGATTAAGTTTTTAACATTCAGGCTAATTTGCATGTTTAAGACATAATGCGCTTATTTTATTTCACATTTAGGTCCCTACTCATGAAGCCTCCTCAAACATCTGTATTGTGAGTTTTATGTTGTTCCTGGCAATATACAGATGGACTAAGTACAATAAGATCACATTTATCAAGTATATACAAGTAATATAGCACATTTATAGTAATATTTATTTTTTATTTTTGTCAGATGGACATTGACTTTTTTTTATGTTCCATCAGACAAATAAAAACTGGCTATATTACTTAAAATGTGATTTTATTATAAAATAATAATAAATAAAATAATAAAATAAAATAAAATAAAAAATAAAATAAAATAAAAAATAATAAAAAATAAAATAATATATAATAAAAATGTAAAAAATAAAATAATATATAGCATAATATAAAATAGAAATAAAATATAAAAAAATAATATAAAATAAAATAAAAAATAAAATAAACTATATAATAAAATAAAATAAAATAAAATACAAAATAAAAAAATTATATAATACAATATAAAATAAAATAAAATATAAAATAATATATAATAAAAAATATTAAATATAAAATAAAATATAAAATAATATAAAATAATATAAAATAAAAATAATATAAAATATATATAAAATAATACAAAATAAAATAATAAAATACAAATTAATATAAAATAAAAATTAAATATAAAATTAAATTAAATATAAAATTAAATAAAAAAATTAAAAATAATATAAATTAAAACAAAAAATAAAATAAAATACTATAAAAAAATGGAATACATAAACAGATTCATTAATAAGGCTGAAAGCTGCTACACATGAAGCCTTCTCAGACATCTGTAATATGACTTTGCCTCCAGGCCAGATGTTCAAATGAACAACAAAATAAAAACTTCACAATTAAGTACAGTAACACCCCCCACACTCCATCTATGTTTTACACACACACACACACACACACACACACACACACACACACACACACACGTGCAACCCCAAACAGGGCCCCAGCCGCGTGCTATGTACAGCTCCCTATTGTACTCTCATTTCCTGACAGGAAAAGAGGAGGCTCTCGCTCTCTCGAATGAGAAAAAAAAAATGACATGTGGCAAGGACTCTGCACTGACCCACGAGATCTGCGTCGCTCTGACTCAAACATGCTATTTTAACAAACCCACCGTTACAGGAAAACGGAAGATAGAAATTAAACAGAAAAAAAAAACGCCACCATTCACCCATCACAAACGGCTGCACTCATCAGCCATGTCTGCCATTATGAATTATATATACACACGCTCCATCTTTTTTTTGTGTGTGTTAAAAATCGGTGCTGTAAAATTGTAGTCTCTTTGTCTATTTTAAGCTTTAATGGATGGTCAGACTGACAAGACAAAAAAAACACACAAGCAATCCCATCCCTCCTGCCAATTATCGTCAAATAGCTGACGTCTGAATTTTTATTATTATTATTTTTTATTTAAGTACTTCTGGTCCGAGCAGTCAGGCTGTTTTTGTCAAGGTCAGGCACTGTCAATAAGGAAAATATTTGACGACGCAAAAAATAATAGATGGTTTTAAAAGGATCGCGCTTGTTGGAGTGGTGGGATGGGGGGGGATTTATTTTTAACCGAGCAGAGATTTGAAGTGGGGCGACTACCTCCGTTAATGACAGGCTAGTCTTGGAGAACAGAGCTCTGAAACCACAATGAGCTATAATAGAGCAGTTATCCAGCGGTACTGGCTCATGAGAGGAGAACGGGGAGCCACTACTCACAGCGCTCACTTCATCAAACTTACATACAACCCTCGACAGCCTCTTAACGCAAGGTGCTGCTGAAGGCCGTCAAACGCTGCATTACACCTACAGTAAAATACTTCAGCGCATGGTGGACGGGTTTTTGAGGTCAAAGGAAAGGAAAATTGACACGTTGCTCTCGCTTTTAATTATTTTTGGGCTTTTTTGACACTTTATTAGACGGAGTAGTGAAAGAGGAGCAGAAAATTTGTGGGGGGAATTATCCAGGGGCATCAGAGTCGTTGTTTTCCACCATAACAGTGCCAGAGCGGATTCTATAAATTAAAAATATATATAAATAAAAGTGAAAATGGCCTGGAAAAAGTGCAAATATGTTTCTGTATATTTATGTTAATAAAGAGATATTAGATCGTATTTAAGACAAATAAAGAAATATTTCTACAAAAAGAAAAAAACAAAAACACATAAAATGACCACTTCCTAAAATCAAGGGCATAAAGTATGCTAGTAAAAATGTTTTTATTTACAAAAACTAAAAAATAATGAAATCAAAACACATACAGTAGAATTAAATGGAGTAAAATAACACAAATCATCATCTGAAGTACCTTTGACTATCATGTGAAGACTATTGAGCCATTATAATGTTATTTGGTCACACTTTATTTTGATGGTCCGTTTGTTTGTCTAAGTTACATGGCAACTAAATCTCATTAGATTATAAGTAGACTGTTAGGTTGGAGTAAGGGTTTGGGGGTTAGTGTAAGTTGACATGTACTTGCAAAGTGTCTTATAGTCAATTAAATATCTGTTGAATGTGACTATGAACAGATGTGAAATAGACAGTCTACTAATACTCAAATGGACCATCGAAATAAAGTGTTACCTGTTATTAATATGATATAATAAAAAGTGGTGTGAAAATGGAAAAATAGCCAGGAAAAATGTGCACATTTGTTGTTTTATAAAACACATAGAATGACCCCTAAAGCACTTCCTGAAATTACGGGCACCAAGTAAGTCCATAAAGAATTGTCCTTATTTACAAAAAATAAAAATAATCAAACCTTTAAAAAACACACATACAGTAGACAGGGTTTATCCACATTTTTACTACTAAAATTCCATGACTTTTCCAGGATTTAAAAGACAATTTCATGACCTAATTTGTTTTTGCAATATCTACATATACATGTTAAATAATAAGAAAAACGATGCATGTTCAAAGTTATTAGAGCATATTATATAACATGCAATAATATATTTAGTTCAAATTAATCTTTATATCTATGTAAAATGTATTAAGGTAACATTCACACAGCACTAATAATGTGAGGGCATGTGTTTGACCATGAACTGAAAAGAAGCAAAGACAACTAAACAATATGTAAGTATACAGACATTTCTTAAACTAATTTCCATGACTTTTCCAAAACTTTGTGGGTTTTTCAGTTTTTCCAAAACTTTTACAGGCCTGGAAAAAATGCCATGTCAAAATTCCATGACTTTTCATGACCGTAAGAACCCTGAGTAGAGTTAAATAGAGTAAAATAACACAAATCAGCCCTCTGAAGCATCTTTGGCTATCACATAAACACTATTGAGCCATTATAATGTTATTTATAGGATATAATAAAAGGTGGTGTGTTGAATGTAAAAAACAGCCTAGAAAAATGTGCATTTTGGTGTTTAATAAAGAGATCACAAACAGTATTTAAAACAAAAATTAAATAAATATTTTTTTATAAAAGCAAAAAAAAAAAAAAACCACCTAAAATGACCACTAAACCACTTCCTAAAATCAAGAGCACCAAATAATCCAGTAAAAAATATATATAATAAAACCTTCTAAAAAACACATACAGTAGAGTTAAATAATAGAGTAAATATTAGAGTAAAATAACACAAATCATCCATCTGAAATACCTTTGACCACTGAGTCATTATAATGCTATTTTTATGATGCATTAAAAGGTGGTGTGAGAATGTGAAAACGGGCAAATTTGCTGTAAATAAAGAGAAACTAAAATTAAATAAATATTTTTATAAACGGGGAAATAAAAAAAATAAAAAATAAAAAAACACGTCAAATGACCACTCAACCACTTACTGGAATCAAGAGCACTAGGTAATCCAGTAAAAATATTGTCTTTATTTACAAAAAATAAGTAGAAATACTCAAACCTTATAAAAAAAACCATATACAGTAGAAGAGTTAAGTAATAGAGTAAAATAATACAAATCATCCATCTGAAGTACCTGAGCTGTCATGTAAATACTATTGAGCAACGATAACGTCATATATATGATATAATAAAAAGTGGTGAGCTAAACTTATAATATAAAGGGTAAGATCTCTGAATATGCATCTGTTAAAAATAAAAAACCGAGGCAAGGTCTTAGCCTGATCCCATATTTGGAAGAATCTGCAGCTAAATACCTTGAAAACCTCAAATATTATCGTGTAAAAGGCCCATTGTTTAAAAGCGCAGCTATTTTCGAAGAGTATGAATATCTTTTCAGATAATATCACATTATTAGCACAGAAGTGTAGGAAACACTTCACAGTTCTGGTACTTGAGTTGGCTGGTAACTGGTAAGAGATTGAGAAACACTTAGAGCGAGTTATTCAGAGCAGCATAATCAAACCTAATCAAACTCGGTTTGATATCACGCAACAGTACAACTAATTGACTGAATTACCAAGGAACATTAGGTGTAACTCTTTTAGAAAAAATACAGCCTGCATCGAACTAAAATAGACTATAATTAACTCAAAGTATTTTTTTAAAAAGGCTGGGCTCAAAATGAAAAGCATTCAGAATCTTTCTATTACTATTATTATTATTTTTATATTTTAGGAAGTGCTGCAGAGGGCATTTGAATATCTGCCTGCTGTCATATTGAATGGTAATGCACATTACTTATGGAACACAGCACCATGTCCCACTTCTCAGCTATCAGCAACGGCCACTAAGGAGACATGTCAAAAAGAAGCACGGCTTCATTCCCTTAGAGTCACTAGTGAACTCATATTTCATTGCATTTTTAAACAATCACAATAATATAAGGAAATTTGTGATGATTTAAAATACAATGGTGCATTTTTCAAATTATAAATGCTTCAACAAAAGGGAAAAAAATAAAAAAATATCTGCAAGTCTTTTGTATCTTGGCTGGACGGACGGGTATATGGACAGGCAGATGGATGAATGGATATATAAGCAAACAATGAATACATGAACGGATAGATGGCAATATGGATGTAATGGATGGATGGAAAAACAATTGAACGATGGATGGATGGTTGGACTGATGGAGGGAAAAAAAATGAATGATGGATGGATGTTGGACTGACGGATAGAAAAACAATTGAACGATGGATGGATGGTTGGACTGATGGATGAAAAAAAAATGAACGATGGATGGATTGTTGGACTGACGGATAGAAAAACAATTGAACGATGGATTGGTGGTTGGACTGATGGATGGAAAAAAATGAACGATGGATGGATTGTTGGACTGATGGATAGAAAAACAATCGAACGATGGATTGGTGGTTGGACTGATGCATGGAAAAAAATGAACGATGGATGGATTGTTGGACTGATGGATAGAAAAACAATTAACGATGGATGGACGGTTGGACTGATGGGTGGAAAAAAATGAATGATCGATGGATTGTAGGACTGACGAACAGAAAAACAATTGAACGATGGTTGGACTGATGGATGGAAAAAATT
>CAIGQQ010011173.1:10482535-10508258 GCA_903798035.1 Danio albolineatus | reverse complement strand
ACACACACACACACACACACACACACACACACACACACACACACACATTCACTGACACAATAATATGTTGTTTAGCCAGCCTAAGGTTGCGTAAAATCCCACAAAGAGTATAAGTGTTCTTTGACACTAAACAATAAGTGTAAGTATTCGCTTTCGAAGAATATATGTATTCTTTTTGGCTCTACTAATACTAACTTTCTTTGTATCCGAGCACAAAGAACTTACGTATTCACTTATATGCCAACAATATATATAAGGATTCTTTCATAAACAGACTAAACAAACACTGTAGTGAGGGATTTGATTTAAAGTCAGCTAAAGAGGGAGAATTTCTTAATAACAAAACGTGAGTGACGAATAGGATATCTGACAGTGGCAATCATGTATTTTCTAATCAAAAGTCACAAAATGACAATGTTAAGAGAAAGCAGAGGGGAGAAACATGCTTTAGGCTCTGTGTGTGTCACAAAAGTTTAAGACATTTTGCATTTGATGGCTTAATTAACCTAATATAACGGACAGGGGAATTTAGATTCCTGATATATCCGGGCTCTGATCCGAGATCCTCTTTTTCTTGGGGACATTATGGGATTTAAAGAGATAGTTTGCATAAAAAATTGTATCACTAAGGCACTTTCATTCGTTGTAAAAAAAAAATTAAAAATGAAAGAATTCTATTCTATTTTATTTGATAGTTTTTATGTTTACATGCATATTTATACCCACTGCATATGGAAACTTGTGTATATGTAGGTAAACATTTTTTTTGTTAGTTTTTGTGTTCCCCTGCAATTTTTTTTATTTGTAATCTGTTGACTACTGCCTTTGAATACATGAAAACATTTATGCTGTAATATTTTGTTTTTATAACAATTGTTTTGTTATAAAGAGTTAAAAGCTGGAAAATAAGAAAATAATAAACAAAGCTACTACAGCTTTGGTAGGACAAACACAACAGTAATGTAATGATGGGCCCCTTCTGTGAAGCTGCTTTGGAAGGATACTACACAAGTAAACTTGAAGTGAATATTTGAGTACACAACTTGTTACTTGCCATTTCCTTCTAAATGTTAATTGTCGATAACATTTTCTAACAATTTCTGAGTGAACACCAGTGTGTCAATCCAATTTTGTATTACTTAAAGGAAAAAAAGTATATATTTAAGTAGTTTCATTCTCCCTGTGGTCCACACAATGAAAATCCCTGTCATTTATGTTATAAAGAGCTAAAATCTATGGAAAATAAGAAAAGAAAAGAATTAACAAAGCTGTAGTACACTTTGGTAGGACATACACAACAGTAATGTAATGATGGCAGCTTTCGTGAAGCTGCTTTGGAACGATAGTTATTGTAAAAAGCGCTATATATATTTCAGGAGTTTTATTCCCCCTGTGCTCCACACAAGGAAAATCACTGTTGTTTTTGTTATAAAGGGTTAAAAGCTATGCATGAAATCGGCATCAAATTCAAAACATATACTCAGGAGATGTGTGGCTTTTGTCCTATTACTTTTCTGTATTGCTCCAGGACTAATTTCATATATTTATGAAATAATAAAATGTTCACTGTGGTTCGATTTTGATACATTATCTAAGCATTGATAACTTTTCATTTTGAGCATTATAAATTCTAGATAATAGATAATAAAGCCCTAGGTGTTCTTTTTCTAAAGATACATGAACTGTGATATCTGAATTATTCAGCAACTGTTAATGTTTTCGTTTGGGAAGGTCATTTTTGAGAAAATGCCTCTAATGGTGAGGGAAAGAAGGACACCGATATAGCCTCAGAAAACTTTTTACAGAAATGTTATTTTGCATGCTATCTTAATCAAATTTGAAAAATAATCTCATGAAACACTTGGCTTTCAAGGCATGTTTTTTCTAGGACATTAAATTAATGTTTTCCTGTGTTTGTATATGGAAAAACAAATATTGAACACAATACAATTGTTTTTCTCATGACTTTATAATGTATAACCTTTTCTATTTTTGAGCATGAAGCTTTTACCACAGTAAAGCCTAAAGTGTCTTCTTTCCAATGATACCTTATTTGTGTTTGTAGCTTAATGGACTCAGGAACTGTTACTATTTAAAGTTATGTAGGTGTAAATCCCCAAAAGTGAGTGCTGGCTAACATTGAAGAAAAAATATGCATATATTTAAAGTTTTATCCCCCCTGTGGTCCACACAATGAAAATCACTGTTGTTCTTGTTATAAAGCGTTAAAAGCTATGGAAAATAAGAAAAGAAAAGAATAAACAAAGCTGTAGTACACTTTGGTAGGACATATACAACAGTAATGTAATGATGGCAGCTTTCGTGAAGCTGCTTTGGAACGATAGTTATTGTAAAAAGTAAACTTGAACTTGATTTTGAATTACACAACTTGTTACTTGCCCTTTCTTTCTAATTGTAATTGTTTATTAAATTTTCGAGCAATTTCTGAGTGAACAGGGTGTCAATCCAAATCTGTATAACTTAAAGGAAAAAAGTATATATTTAAGGAGTTTTATTCCCCCTGTGGTCCACACAATGAAAATCCCTGTTGTTTTAAACCTCGTTCACTTCAATTATGTGACCAAGAACAAATATTCAACATAGTTCACAGAAAAAAAATCCTACAGCTTTTGAAACGATACGAAGAGCAAACGATCGCCGCAGCTTTATTTTTAGGTGAACTATCCCTTTAAGGCTTGATTTCTGACCGCAGGACTGTAGATTGCAGGGTTTTGAAAGGATCGCTGGGGGTTGCAAAGGCTCAGCTAACGTGACCAATCTGTTGTCGGCTAGGCCGCCTCGAGAAGACAGATTACTCTTCTCCAGGCAGCTCAGGGACAGACGAACCCCCCAGAACTCCAGAGGGAGGGTTCCCATTCCGACTCCTATTCCCATTCCTTGTCCCATTCCTGTCGGCTCTAATGACCCACTGCAATATCTCAGCACAAAGGGATTCTAAACAAGGTGGAAAAATTATATTCGCCTCTCGTCCTGCGTCTTCCGACAAACTCAAGCGGGCTCGGTGTGTCAGATTCAAGCACTCGCACATGCTCACCGATGCATTTCTGATGCGGACATAAACGAATTCTTATGACGTCACCGGCATCGTCTTTATATTTTTAATTTTTTTGAATGAATAATAAAGTCACCAGGCAAGAGAAGATGCATTAGACCTAACATAAACATGAAACAATTATAAAGGAATCGACCCTCATTTGGAAAACTACCAATCACACGATGGTCTAAAAGAAAGTAAAGTGCATCTGCTTTGAAATGTGGGCCAGCGTGATTCATAAACAGTCAGAAGATCCAAATGCATAACACTCAGCAGAGTCCAGTGGTGACTATCAGACAGGAAGCTCTGAGGAACAGCCAATCAAATAAGCCGAGAGAGACAGGAAGTGGCACACAGTCAAGCCCCATCAGTTCCACTCCAGTCTCGTTCCCAGCTTTTGGCTGAGCAGATGGATCAAATCCTACAGGCAACAAATACAACGGACCAGTACATTAAACAAGTGCTCGCAAACAAACATGAGGAGGGGGAGCGGAGAACCAAACCATCGACTAATCTCAAGTTTATTGTGCCTTGTTCCTCTCATCTTCTCCTCCCTTGACTCAGCTCTACTAACCTGTCAGAAGGAGATGTATAGGCACTAATGCTAAAACCCCTCCATGAACCTGAAGGCTATGCAGAGAGACAGATATCCCTGACCCGTCTCTCTCCCACACAAGCCTTTAGTAGGTCAGCCCCTCTTCAAGGATACCATGTAAAAGCAAATCACCCCTGACAGGACACAGAAGAACTTTGAACATATTTTTTTTTTCTTTCCCCTGAAAACGCAGGATGTTATCATATTCAAACATATATCAAACAAACGCTAGCCGAGAATGAGCCAATAAAAAACTACATGCAAGGTTTGTATTGCAAGTTATGGCACTTTATACACTGTTAATTGAAGAATTGGTGTTGACAAGATTTTAATGTTTTTGAAATGAATTTATTTCATAACTAATCCGGTATTTAACGTAAATGTGTTAAAATATTATTAGCTAGAATGTTTCATTTAGTTCAGTGTGAAAAAACATAACCAAAAATTGCTTAAAGTTTTACATCCGTTTTTCCCTCAGAACTGCCTTAATCTTTCGTGGCATATATTTAACAATATTTCTCCAATATTATAATATATTTCCCAGAGATGGGTTGCGGCTGGAAGGGCATCAGCTGCGTAAAAACAAATGCTGGATAAGTTGGCGGATCATTCCGCTGTGGTGACCCCAGATTAATAAAGGGACTAAGCCGAGAAGAAAATGAATGAATTAATGAATATTATAATATATATGAATATATTAATCTTCCATATTTTGGTCCATATTGACATGATAACATCACGCAGTTGCTGCAGATTTGTCGGCTGTACATCCATGATGCGAATCTCCCATTCCACCACATCACCAAATGTGCTCTATTGGATTGAGTTCTGGTGACTTTGGAGGCCATTTCAGTACAGTGAACTCATTGTCATGTTCAAGAAAACAAGTAAGCAGAAAGCATGATTTGCGCTTTATGACATGGTGACATCAAAATAACACTGTGGTCATCAAGGGATGGACATGGTCAGCAACGATACTCAGGTAGGTCCAAAGTGTGCCAAGAAAATATCCTCCACACTATTACACCACCACCAGCAGCCTGAACCGTTGATACAAGGCAGGACAGATCCATGCTTTCATGTTGTTGACACCAAATTCTGACCCTACCATCCGAATGTCGTAGCAGAAATAGACTCATCAGACCAGGCAACGGTTTTCCAATCTTCTATTGTGCAATTTTGGTGAGCCTGTGTGAATTGTAGCCTCAGTTTCCTGTTCTTCGCTGACAGGAGTGGCACCCGGTGTGGTCTTCTGCTGCTGTAGCCCATACAGAGTGGTTATTTGAGTTACTATTGCCTTTCTATCAGCTGGAACCAGTCTGGCCATTCTCCTCTGACCTTTGGCATAAGCAAGGCATTTGCACCCACAGAACTGTCGCTGACTGGATATTTTCTCTTTTTCAGACCATTCTCTGTAAATCCTAAAGATGGTTGTGCGTGAAAATCCCAGTAGATCAGCCGTTTCTGAAATAGACAAGGTCATTTGGCACCAACAACCATGCCACGTTCAAAGTCACTTAAATCACCTTTCTTCCCCATTCTGATGCTCGGTTTGAACTGCAGCAGATCATCTTGACCATGCGATTGACTGATTAGAAATTAGCACTAATGAGCAGTTGGACAGGTGTACCCAATAAAGTGGCCGGTGAGTGTAAAGGATTCGAAATGACGAAAATGACGAAACCGATTTCTATTTTAATATATTTTAAGACAACATTTGTTTATGTGATGTTTAAGCAACATTTCAGTCTAAAACCAGTCAAGCAAAAGTGTGAAAGCAGTCATGCTGGTTAATATTTTTGTGGAAACTTCAGTTTTATAAGGACATATTGATCAACAGGATGTTTATTTATTGAAAAAAGAAATTCTTATGCAACTCTCCACCAACACTTTTGATAAATTTAAGGCATCCTTGCTGAATTAAATATGAATTTCTTAAAAAAAGATCTTACAAACCTAAAACTTTTGAGAGACAGGCATACATTTACACACAGACACTCAGTCATACATTTCTGATATATCAGTATCATACTAATAAAAATACCGTTAATAATAATATTACGTAATAAAAACAAAAACATACTTTGTCAGACTTCCATTCTTGCGTTGTGGTTTAAGCCATTTATTATATTACAACTGCATCAAGCATGTTTCCCATTTATACACGCTACATATCGAGTAAGAGTATGATTAAACATGACTGAATCCCTGAATAAGGTCTGTTGATCCAAGATAGACTAAACATGTGCTGTATTGCTCAGCCGTTCACAGCTCAAGAGACTTAATGAACTTCTCAATTTTATATATATCAGTTTCACATACAGTTATTCAAGTCTCAACTTCAGGAACTGGACTAAAAAAAGAGTGTGACGAACTCGGACTGAAATCTCGGACTTTTGAGAGCAGACCGTCACATCTTAGCTATATTACAGCTGATATTGTTATCTTCTGAAACTACGGCCACATGGGGTGTTTTTATTAGCCAAAAGTCTCATTTTATCATACGGCAGTCTAGAAAAAAACTATTAAAATGTACAGTAGAAAAAACAGTGCTGTATTAAAGTAATAACACTTCGTTAGAATACTTAAGTATTTTTGGGGATTATCTGTACTTAAGCTTTTTAATAGTTTTAACGCCGATACATTTGCCTGACATTTACTTACTATAAAATGAAACTAAAGTAACATAGATGACGTTTGACGAATCAGGGGTTTGCTGAATTACCTAAATTTGCTTGCACAATAATATTTTGAGATTATCTGTGATTGAGCTTTTATTTTTCTGTCAAGTTTTACTTTGACCTGACTGAAATAAATTCGATACTTTTATTCCGATACATTTCCCTGACATTCGTTACTTACTACAAAATAAAATTAAGTAATAAAGAAATTTGAATTTGACGAATCAGAGGTTTGCTGAATTATCTAAATTCGCTTGCGCAATACTACTTTTGAGATTATCTGTACTTGAACTTATTTTTCTGTCAAGTTTTACTTTGACTTGACTGAAATAAATTCGATACTTTTACTCTGATACATTTCCCTTACATTCGTTACTTACTACAAAATAAAACCCAAGTAATAAAGAAGTTTAAATTTGACGAATCATGGGTTTTACCTAAATTCGCTTGCGCAATAATATTTTGAGATTATCTGTACCTGAACTTATTTTTTACTTTTACTTGACTGAAATAAATTTGATACTTTTTCTCTGATACATTTCCCTGACATTCACTACTTACTACAAAATGAAACCGAAGTAACAAAGATGAAGCTTGACGTATCAGGGGTCTGCTGAATTACCTAAATTCGCTTGCGCAATAATTTTTCGAGATCATCTGTACTTGAGTTTTTATTTTTCTGACAACTTTTACTTGACTGCAATAAATTCAATACTTTTACTTCGATACATTTCTCTGAAAGACATTCGCTACATACTACACAAGGAAACCAAAGAAACAAAGGCGAAGTTTGAGTTTCTATAATGAATCAGGGGTTTCCTGAATTACCTAAATTCATTTGCACAACAATTTTCTGTGATTATCTGTACTTGAATTTTTGAACTTTTACTTGATTACAATAAATCTGACACTTACTAAATGAAACAAAAATACCAAAGAAGTTTGAGTTTGACAAATCAGGTGTTTTCTGAATTCGCTTGCTCAGTAAAAAAAATTTTTGTGATTATTTGTATTTGAGTTTTTATTTTTCTGTCCACCTTTACTTGACTGCAATAAATTCGATACTATTACTCTAATACATTTCCCAAAAGATATTCGTAACTTTCTACAAAATGAAACCGAACAAAGATAAGGTTTGAGTTTGACGAATCAAGGATCAGCTGAATTACTTAATTTTGCTTGCAAATGTGCAGTCGAGTGCTCACACATCCTGCATGTGCGATTCCTTTCATTTCCTAAACAAAGCCATGTATGTCATGCTAGCAAGCCATTGATAATACTCAACAACCATACTGACAACACACTCCTTACAACCGTGAAAAACAACTGCTGTGACGAAGATAAACAAAGCAATATTTGTTAGAATGTTACTATTAAATTGGAATGAACAAATTCATACTGGAAAAAAAAATCCTTATTTTAGCCGAAAGATACAGAAATATTGGCGTTTAAAAACTCACCATCCAGCGTCAAGAAGGTGAAGTGAAGTGCAGGTTTAGCAGCCAAAGGTGTTTGAAAGCCTTTTATATTTGATCACCATTGTCATCATATTTAATTGTTTATTTTTTATTTATTTAAATGTTCTTGTGTCTCCTTGTGTTGATATGCATACTTCGTCACCTTGGAATTACAAGGCACTATCTGCGTTCTGAATGATTTTGAGATATTGAGCTCCAAAGTTTGTGCATTCCATAGCAAACAGTACGTGTGTAACATTTGTTTTTTAAATAAAAAGTCTTAAAATGTAAACAACTTATTAAAAACATCCCATAATGTAAATACGTTATCAATTAATAAGATTATTTCAATAACTCAGTTTTGACAAAAATGTCAGATTGAACCTTATAATTCTACGGTGACAATTTGTACCTCTAGTTTCTGAAAATCTACATTCGGCAATAAAAATCTTGTCGAATAAAGCTCATTCTGACTTTGATTCTTATTATTATACACAAACATTTTGCCTATTTTACAACAGAGTTCAAACTGAACACTGTCATGCTGCTCAAACGGTAAATTGGGGAATTTTTATTATTACTAGCTGCTGTTGACTTCATTTTTTTATTATGTAGTGTCTACTTTAAAAAAAAAAAAAAAAAAGATTACGTTTTATTTAATTTATAGCATTTTCTTGTAAATTTACCTCCATTACTTACTTTAAGTACAATTAACAGTCCAAAAAAAGACTTCATACTTAAGTACAACAAATATTAGATACTATAAAACTTTTACTCAATTAATATTCTAACCAGTGACTTTAACTTTTACCAATGTCAGTGTCAAGTAAGATATACGTGTGGCTTTTAGGTACAGTACTTTACCCACTACTAAAAAAGACACATGATTTTTCTATCCTCCAGTGCTATGGAAATTTCATTGGTCATGTATGAATATAGCAAACAGCTCAACTCTACACACCGGATATGTCGACCCCAGACCTCACTGGATTGTGCCTCTCCAGCCCCCCGTCCCGCCATTACAGTGTCAACATCAAAGGCATTTTTTAGTATGCTAGTCACACAATGCTCTCACTTTCTCTCTCTCTTTCTACCTCTAAACACACACATACACACACACACACACACACACACACACACACACACACAAACACACTGTAACAAATTCAGTCCTTGGTAAATACCCTAACGTCGTGTTACGAACGGGACGGCTATAATTAACAGTGTAAGACGCCAGTCTGCCAGCGTGGGCGGCGTGCCAGTGGATCAGCCCTAATTACTGTATTCATTTTGTCAGGACCATTCAGTTCACAGCTCTCTCTGACCAGCCCTGGCAGCCAATGAAATCTCTGGACACTAACATCACAACGTCCAGAGGCCAACCAGCCGTCGCCTTTAAGGCAACATCAAAGCCAGTGAAGGAGCAAAAATCAAAATGGCTGACACACAGACACAACAATCATAACTGCAGAAAAAAAAAGAGAGGGAAAGTCTCAAAAGAAAGGACGCTTTGAATCTGTGCTCTTTGTAGTGGCCTTTGACGCTACTGAGGAGAAACATCAATGAAAGTCATGGACAATATGATAAAAATCTAGCACCAAAAAAACCCAGATCATCAGCAGATTTAAGCTTTAAATTATAGTTGTGGCCACAATTTACGGGAAGCAGAACTGGATTTGCAGGAAGAAAAACTTTAATAAATGGCAAATTCCAAGAAACGCACAAAAGGTTTGACAGAAAACTTCATTATTACTTTTGGCTAACTATGATTATTACAAAGTTATGGTTATAACTACAGTGTTTAATCACGGATAGATAGAACATATTACATGTCTGTATTTAATTAAAATTTTAATTAGATTTGAATTAAAACAGTGAAAAACTGTAATAAAATTGCATTGCAAGTTATACATTATCCCATCATTTATGAAAGCTGTTTAAGGATCCCAGTGCAGTCCGAAAAATATGTATATATTGTAAATTTTTAATCTTTATACTCTGTCATTATTCTTCAAACTTTGACGTTTTATCCATTAAATACAATTAAACAAATAATTAAAGTTTTTATCATTTAAAAATCAACAGAAATCAGAATAACCACTTATTATTTCTTACATTTTAATAGGTATAGGTCAGAATAAGCCTGCTGCTTAACTTTTACTTTAATATTTGTTACACTAAATGACAATATTAGATTATTCGAACATATTTTGACACATTATTTTCATAAAAGTTATTTGAAGCGGACTCTTCAAATTCAATGTGCTTTCAATGGATAAAATATTCATTAATTCATTTTCCTTCAGCTTAGTCCCTTTTTTAAATCAAGAATCGCCACAGCGGAATAAACCGCCAATTTATCCAGGATTTGTTTTACACAGCGGATGCCCTTCCAGCTGTAACTCAGTACTGAGAAACACCCATACACTCTAGCATTTACACACATACACTACGGCCAATTTAGTTTATTCAATTCACCTATAGCGCATGTCTTTGGACTGTGGGGGAAACCGGAGCACCCGAAGGAAACCCATGCCAACATGGGAAGAACATGCAAACTCCACACAGAAATGCCAACTGGCCTAGCCGGGACTGCGAAGCGACAGTGGTAACCACTGAACCACCATGCCGCACTATATAAAATATTTTTTGGTAAACTTAATTTGATCCAGACAACAAAAACGGGACATCTAATTTTTGACCTATATATGTTCTATGGTCTATGTTAACATGATCATGGATTATTCATACCAAAAACCTAAATTAACAAACAAAACAAACTGTATTACTATTAAGTGCACTTTATAACAGCAAGCAAAAATATTCTGAATTTTCTTCTTGCTTTAGTTGAATCTAATGAACTTTTTCAAGTCGTCTCAACTTACATCAATCAAACAGACTAAAAATATTAGGTTAAACTTTGCAAAACTTAAAAAAATGTGGTTAAAGCCTGATTAAAATAAGTTAAACCAACATAACAATTTATGTTGTCTGGACTTTTTGTCAGTGCACTTCCTTTAACACAATATACAGTTCTCCATCCTGAATTAACTCAAAAGTTCATTCATTTTCCTTCGGCTTAGTCCTTTTTTTCATTAGGGGTCGCCACAGCGGAATGAACCACCAACATATCCAGCATATGTTTTACACAGCGGATGCCCTTCCAGCTGCAACCCAGTACTGAGAAACATCCATACACAATCATACACTACGGTCTTTATTCAATTTAGTTTAGTTTATTAGCTCACCAGTAGCACATGTCTTTGGACTGTGGGGGAAACCGGAGCTCCCGGCAGAAACCACTGTGAACACGGGGAGAACATGCAAACTCAACACAGAAATGCTAACTGAACCAGAAGGACTCAAACCAGCGACCTTGCTGTGAGGCGACAGTGCTAACCACTGAGCTGCCCTGAATTCAGATGTACACCAGAATTTTTTAAACATTGTCAATTTAGTTGTAAATGATGGGTAACAAAAAATGTATACATTTTTTTTGCTATCAAATAAAGTCCCAAAAATGCCACGTTAACATGAACATGTGTGCATTAGCGCAGCTATTAGCATCTGTGTGTTTTTTCCCCCATCAAACGCTCACTATACAGTTTAAATGCGCTCTTCAAGTTCTGATGTTTGCATGTGGTGTAACATTCTCAGCAAAAAAATGCAAAAAATGTTATTTTTTTTAATCAATGGTGTCTAATGCATGAACTCAAAATATGCGAGGCAGTGAGGAGGGAATGCGCATGACCTTATGAAAATATTTCCATCACGCAGGCAGCTCTGAATATAATTTCAGCATCGACACACTGGTCTCTTTCAGTCTCCATCGCATCCTATTTAAAAAAGGCCATCTAAATGAGCTAAACGAAAATAGGGCCAAATGCGGCGCTTGTTTGGGTTAAATATTTATGCATGTGGAAAAGGAGAAGAAGAAAAAAACAGACGAAATGAAGTGATCTGTGGCAAATTTAACGGCTGCTTAGGATTATTTATTTCGCAGGTGCACGCCGAGGAAAACACAGACGTTACGTAATCGCTTGGAAAGTAACGGGTCATCCTAACAAATCCCTATCTGTCACATTGACATCGCATAGCGGACGATAAACTTTTCAACCCGCATCCTGAGGCGAAGCAGGACCATGAAGGAGCTACATAAATAACTAGTCAATAACAATTACGCAACGTTAGTGGAAATGGATATAGAGAGACAGAGAAACAAAAACGGCAATTTATCCCTTTAAATATATACACATGAGCTTGGAAAACCTTAAAAGGACAGTTCATCCAAGCATGAAAGTGGCCTTATGTCATTCCAAACCTGTATGATTTGCTTTCTCTCCGCAGCTGAGCACTAAAACAACACATTTTCAGTCTTTTTTTGTGTGTGTGTAATAAATTAATATGTAGGGACTGCAGATTTCAAGCTTCAAAAATGACACAAAAACAACCACTAATGTACGTCTAAAAATGTATGATAGATACATTTTAAGCTTCTGAAGCCTTAAGAGCATTTTGGGTCGAGCTAAATAAAATAAGTTTTATTTTTAGCTGGTAACCTGAAGCTAAATAACATTAAAATCTAAATAACATTAAAATCCAATCACAAGCGCAATTAGAGATTTGTTTAATAAATCAGACATTTTCATACGAACAGGAACACAAGCTATAGGGAAGGTATGAATTGAAATGCTTTGGTCAATTTCCCACATTAAGCAATCAAATGGAAATTAAATAATTTTAATGTTATATTATGGTAGTAGGGCCCTACGGTGGCGTAGTGGGTAGCACATTCGCCTCACAGCAAGAAGGTCACTGGTTCGGGCCTCGGCTGGGTCTGCATGTTCTCCACATGGTCGCGTGGGTTTCCTCTGGGTGCTCCGGTTTCCCCCCACAAGTCCAAAGACATGTGGTATAGGGGAATTGAGTAGGCTAAATTGTCCGTAGTGTATGTGTGTGAATGAGTGTGTATGGAAGTTTCCCAGAGATGGGTTGCAGCTGGAAGGGCATCCGCTGCGTAAAACATATGCTGGATAAGTTGGCGGTTCATTCTGCTGTGGCGACCCCAGATTAATAAAGGGACCAAGCCGAAAAGAAAATGAATGAATGAATTACGGTAGTATAATGCCAGGGTTTCTGCAGGTCACACCAAGTTAAATTTTAGGCTTTTTAAGACATTTTAAAGACCATTATGAATGAAATTTTAGACCTATACAGGACTGAATGCTAAGGATGTTTTTTTTAAATATCGTAGTTGGGAAAGATTTTCACTTGCCCTATCAAAAAATTATTATAATTTAATAAAAAAATATAGGTAAGGAAAGTAATTCAACCATTATGATGAATAGAGTTAAAAATTACATTTTAAAAGTTTTATTGAGATAGATTGTTGATGATTTTGTGGGTATTGGCAGGATTGGGTAGCTATTCATAAACAAAAGATAATTAAGATCTGTTAAGACCTACAACACAACATTTCAGCAGATTTAAAATGCAGTTTTTGAGATTTAAGACATTTTAAAACTTTTTAAGACCCCACGGACACCCTGAATGTGCTTGTGGTTGCCATGTCGAGCTTAAAAGACTCATTTTACAAAAAAATTCTGACCATTAAGGAAATTTTGGGTTATTTTTAAAGGAACACAAACAAAAGAATATTAAAGTGATGTGCAATTCAAATAGACTGGCAGAATTTGACATGAAATGTGCCTGAATATATAAATGAAAGATATTTGTATAATATTACAGTATTTTTACTATTATATAGCCTTTTGAAATGTATACATATCTCCTATTTTAATGCACAAAATTCAGTTTTTCCCCATCATCATTTTCCTGGATGTTCTGTTCTTCTGTTTTTAATCATTAAAATGAATTAGTGTAACGGCAGTATATAAACGCACATGTGAAACAACAGTTTAAGAGATAAACAGAAAATAAAAACATGATTTCTGAGATAAACGGTACTTTTACTCAAATTGAGTTTAATTCCTTTTAAAATGACACGTAACAATAGAGTTGTTCCAATAGGTTGTGAATGTTTCAATGGGTTGTAAATGTTCTTATTATTATTTGAAGCAGCAGGTTGTACTGTACAATAGTAATACATGTGTCACTTGTGTGTGATTTTTTTATAGGTTGTCCATTAGTGTGCCATGAAATAACAGCAAAAAGGTGATCATGTGCCTCTTGTGCAACTCTGTGTTCACGTAAAATAAATACCAAAAAATACTTTTCACTAATATGTTTCACTCGGTTATATGGACTATTTTCTAACCTTAGCAGTGCTTTTTACTATGTAAGAAAGCCTAAAATTCCAATGTGTTCATATACTTTTTAATACTTAATAATAAAACGGCAAAGATTTTTTAGCAAAAACGTGGTGCAACAATAACATTAAAGAGTTTAGCTTTGTTTGTGTGATCTGCTTCTTTAACTGGTGGAAGTCCATGCAAACCTATGAGCAAATTAAGCACAAACAGCCAAATTAAGCCGTTTACGGTTTGCTCTGTGTCAAAAGGACCTGTACAGTAAGGTAAGGTAATCGTGGCACATTAATTCCACATTCACAGTCCAGCCATTAAGGTAACTTTCCAGCCTCCCTCATCACAGATAGAGTTTCCACGTCTCTGACTGAGGCCCTTGATGTCTTGCACCTTGGGCACCACGCAAAAAAAAAAAAAAAAAAAAAAAACTCGGATGAACTTTTTTTTCCCTTCTTTTACAGGGTTCACAGAATCTCCGAACGCGTGGCCTCCCAGCCAAAACCCCCAGCACGATTAATTTAGTAACGGGTTATTAAGCTCAGACATAAATTGCAGCCCTGGACATTTTAAATGGAAAAGGGGGACTGATTTATTGAGGCTCCGGAGACAAAACAGGTTTTTTATTTTCCATTTATTCATCGGCACTCTCTGGGAGTGGTAACTCGCGAGGAATTCACAGGAAAGAGGGAGCGAGCGGGAGGAGGGCAGGAGGCGATGGCAACCGCGATCAAAGATAACGCTGGCCGGAGCCGCCGTCGTGCCCTTGACTTCTCCGCACTACAGATGGGCTGGCAGGGACTTCTCAAAACTAAACACACGGGGGAATTATGCGGATTTGCCGTTTGGAAGATTGGAGGCACCTGTCTGAAATCTTCACAAAAGCACTCGTATGCTGATAAGGATATTATTAATCAAAGACTAAAAGAAAAGCCTGAGGTTATTGTGAACTCTGGATGTCTTCTGACTGATGTCTCTTTTTCTTTTACCTTCATTATGGCTAAATGATGCAATTACTACATCCTGAACTAATGTGATTTTTTTTTTCCTGAGCCCTTATTGATACTTAAATCTTCAAAATGACAATTCAAGTGGAAACTGAAGAGACCAGTAAGGAGCAAATAAACAAAAATAAGCCACCTCAGATGATTGAGCATAAAATAACGTTACGAGTTAAACTATATGACAACATTAATGACAATAAAAATGCCAAACAAATATTTCTATCAGCCTTGTGTGACAAATATATTTACTTGTATTGTAAAAAAAGTTGTATAATTAATATAACTTTATAATTGCGATTGTTTTCAAAAATAAAAACCGATTACCTGGTTTTGTTTATAAGCTAGTTAATTACAAGTTGAATAGTTGAGCAAAGACTTTACTGGTATAACAGTAGATGAGTATTCAGTTAATCGATCTAATAATCATTAGATGAAACAATTATCAAAATACACATACTGTAGACTGGTGTAACAGCAGATCTTATAATCGTTATATAAATCAACAATCAAAAACTTACTGGTGTAGCAGTAGATTAGTAATTGATTACTCGAATAATTGTTAGATTAATCAACTATCAAAATAAAGATATACTGTTGCAATAGCATTTCCCAGAGATGGGTTGTGGCTGGAAGGGCATCCGCTGCGTAAAACAAATGCTGGATAAGTTGGCGGTTCATTCCGCTGTGGCGACCCCGGATTAATAAAGGGACTAAGCCGAAAAGAAAATGAATGAATGAATGAATGTTGCAATAGCAGACAAGTACTTGATTAATCGATCTAAGATTGATCAACTACCAAAATAAAATTCCACTGGTGCAACAGTTGACGAGTACTCAATTAATCGATCTAAGATTAATCAGCTATCAAAATAAAATTCAACTGGTGCAACAGTTGACGAGTACTCAATTAATCGATCCAAGATTAATCAGCTATCAAAATAAAGTTTAACTGGTGCAACAGTAGATGAGTACTCAATTAACCGATCCAAGATTAATCAGCTATCAAAATAAAGTTTAACTGGTGCAACAGTTGATGAGTACTCGATTAATCAATCTAATAGATTGATCAACTATCAAAATAAAGATTTACTGTTGCAACAGCAGATGAGTTCTTGATTAATCAATCTAAGATTAATCAACTATCAAAATAAAGTTTAAATGGTGCAACAGTTGATGAGTACTCAATTAATTGATCTAAGATTAATCAACTATTAATATAAAGCTTTACTTGTGTAACAGTAGATGAGTACTCAATTAATCAATCTAATATTAATCAGCTATCAGAATAAAGTTTTACTGGTATAACAGAAGATGACTACTCAATTAATCAATCTAAGATTAATCAACTACCAAAATAAAGTTTTACAGGTGGAACAATGGATGAGTACTCGATAAATCAATATAATAAATTATTAGATAAAACAATTTTCAAAATAATGATTTACTCGCGGAACAGTAGATAAGTAATTGATCTAATAACCGTTAGATACATAAATTATCTACATAAAGATTTTAAATGATAATTATAATGCTAAAACAATTTGTCAATTAAATTAAAATCACAAATACTACTCAATGACACTAAAATAACATTAAACATTGTCTAAATAATACAATATTTTGTAAAAAAAAAAAACAGTATTAAACGTGTTTTTTATATTCATTCATCCATTCATTTTCTTTTCGGCTTAGTCCCTTTATTAATCCGGGGTCGCCACAGTGGAATGAACCGCCAACTTATCCAGCATTTGTTTTGCGCAGCGGATGACCTTCCAGCTGCAACCCATCTCTGGGAAACATCCATACACACTCATTCGCACTCACACACTACGGACAATTTAGCCTACCCAATTCACCTATACCACGTGTCTTTGGACTTGTGGGGGAAACCGAAGCACCCGGAGGAAACCCACACAACCACGGGGAGAACATGCAAACTCCGTTTTTTATATTATTTTCTAAATTATAATATATTACATATAATATATATTCTATCTAGATTAGATGTGCAACTACATTTCGAAATGAAAGCATCGCAAATTAAATGTTATAAGCATACAGCATGAACATCGCTCATCTCTACGTCGCCATGTGATTCAACATTTGGAGTCTGTAAACACTATAGAACAAAACCTAAAATCTAGAAACATTCTCCTATCCACACTTTACAAATAATCTGTTTCTAACCAGTATAAACATCTGATATCCCCTCCTGATCCGATATTCGTGATGTTCTCCCACTGTCAGGGCACGTTTGTTTCAGGACTCTATCAGATCAGGAAAGGTTTTCAGTAAATAAAGAATCACTGATCCTTACTGTCTTGCTAACATGCATCGTCGGTTTTTCCTCTGGAAACATGACCTCACAGACAACCCTATGGTCTGGACATGACCGTCCGTCGCTATTCATGCAGACCGAGTATTCCCTAAATGGATAAACCATAATATCCTCTGCTTTCTCCGCCACTGACCTCTCATTCGAGACCATGGCGAGTTTCAGACAAGTGCAAAATGCGAAAAGTAATGTAACGGCGCGGCCATGCTCCAGAACTCAAGTGGAACAATTGCAATAACAAGAATGCAATTCTGCAGGGTGCACACATTTACAATCATGTAAGCAGTCAAAATGGAGGCAGAAGAAATCAACTGATATCAAATGCAGAAAAAACATGGTGCTTTACAGGTACTCAGGAGACCAGAGAGTGCCAGTGCAGACATTTGACAATTCTGAGCTCAGATTCCCCTTCGCTCCACTACCCTGCAGCTTCCTATCATTTGGGAAAAAAAACGTCTCTCAGTCCATTTGTTGCGTTCGCTCACCTCTGGAGTATTCTTCTTGAACTCGCGGCTTTGGTCGATGAGTTTTTTCCTGGACTGCTCGCTCTCATCCTGTCGGTTGGCCAGGGCTGTGGCGGTGGCATCCAGTTCTTTCTGAGGACAGATAAGGGAAAGATTCGGATGAGCTTCAAGAGGAATGATTGAAGCAAATAAATGAAATCACATATGCACTTTAGTCATCCAAAAATTAACCTTGGACTTTAAAAAAAAGACAATTATCAATAAGAATGTGTCATAAAACTGAAAAAGTTTCATATTTACCAATAAAACAAACCTATACTTCAGAGGCAATGAAAAGTGGGTCAGATTGATTTAATTAACAATTTAAAAGGAATGATTCAGTGAATTGGATTCAAAACATAAACTTTAGAACTGATATTCTGATTAGTAACTTGGGATCGTATCATTCAGTCTGAATCTTGTATTGGATTAACAGGTTCATTGAAAAGAACCAGTCAATATAACTCAACATGATTCAGTAACCTGGATTAAAAATCTGGGATGCACTAAATTTTCTGCCACCAAAAACAATCGGCCGGAAATGACATTTTGAACTAATTGAGTTATTATAATTACAAATTTCATTTCCAGTTTTGGTTTTCAGCCAAGGGCATCATGAATTTTCAGTTTGAGCCCAGATTTTTCATTATATTGCATCCCTTTTACAAAATGTCAACTTATGAACCGATTTATGAAAAAAAAGTAAAATGGTTCGTTAAAATAATCTACTTGATTTGATCTGATTAACAACTAATTTGGAATGATTTTTTTTGGTCACAATTGTGAATCGAATCAAAACGCTCACTGGAAAGAAAAATATGCTGAGCTGATTGACAACGTCAACAAAACAGTTCAATGAGTTGAACTTCAAATTTCAGCTTAGAAACAAACTCATGAACGAATTTAGTCACAATTAAAAGTCTAATAAAGTGGACCCGATTCAAAATTCACACTCATTCATTTATAGAGTTACATTGAAAACGACGACCTCAAACCAATTTGTGTTCAGACTGAATTGCAAATCGAATCAAAAAGGTTTCAAGAGTAAAAATTACTACTTGGAAGTTCTACGATGAATACCAAAACTCTGATATATTTGATTCCCACAAGCACAAGTCGCTGACCTCAGACTGGTTGTTTGCAAAAAAAAAAGGCGAAAGCTGCAAAAACAATGACTAAACTTTCGCCAAACGTCACGTCTATTTTGCAAAAAACACACGTTTTATAAGGTGTGAGAAAACCATTCGCTATGCACCTGCAGGCGTACTCGTGACTATAAACCTCTCGCTAAAAACGAACCAACAAAATTCCCTGGAAAGCTGCGACAAACATGCCGCGATTGGCCGCCGCATCCATCAGTCACCTACACCGTCCCACCCCCGTTGGGTCTCGTGAAAAAGTCAGCAGTCTGCGGTCCCTGCCGTCCCACTCTTCTCCTCTCAACAGCAGGGAGCTGAGCTAAAGAATATCGTCTGACATCTGGGAGCCAGATGCTGGGAACAAATCAACTTAATTAGGCTGGAACTCTGTGCGCCAGACTCCCCAAACCTCCAACACAACAACTGGGGGGCTGAGTCACCACAGTCTCGCCCCAGTTTTACTCTCCTCTGTTATTATCACCTCCTCCTTCCACATAGGAAGACACATGGCTCCGCAAAACACTCGTCGTTCGGCTAGTCTGGCAAGGTAAAAGTACAAGGGCTGATCTCAGGGGATGAATCTGGTTTTAAAATACCATCCCTAGAGACGGGTGTGGATCGTTGGTTTCTGGGTCAATGGGACATGTTTTAGATAAAAACGTCATGCTATGTAAAGCTGGTTCTGGTCTTTCTAAACGGTCGTTGTTAATACAAGTGGAGCAACCATGATGAAAATAAACTGTGACATAATGCTTTTACCCTAACAATGTACTGACATGACATGCACGCACAGTGTGAGCCCTCTCAAGGGTAGTGTTTATATATTAGTTCTCTGTAATCATGATATATATTCTTGTCTTAAAATATTATGCCATGTTTAAGGTCGTGCAGACGTAATATGAATCATATTAAAATACTAACTAAAATACTAAGCAAGAAAGACTTCTGTGAGTGAATCATTCTGAACTTTGAATCAGATCAAAAGAACCTGTTGGTTTGATTCACAGTTCTGTGTAAAGACTGGATTCAAATTTGCTTCAGAATGTTTGATGGTTGTGCAGGAAGTATGAATCATAAAGAAGAAAATCATTTCTGAATGAATCATTTTGAACCATTTAAGAAGCTATTAATTCGAAACACAATATTAAGTTAACCATATTAAGTTAACCATTAAGTGGTATGAATTTAAAATTCAATTCAAAATTCAATTTAAAATTCATGAATGGTTTTTAATGGATTATTTTTTTATTGTATATTATATGGTTATGTTTTCATAGCTTAGCTTATGTTTTTGATTAAAATGTTTAAGGGTGCTTTCACATTTGTGGTTCGTTCGTTTTGTCCGAACCAAGGGCAATAATTAATACTTTGTAGCATTTTTCTGCCATTTACTGCTGTCTTTTTCACACCACCCTGATTGCTTTGGTCCGAACCAGTTGAAAAGAACCAAAATGCAGTCATGTGACAAAATCCACATCACTCATTGGCCAGATGTTATTGAATGTATTTCCTAAACTGCTTTTTCGATTGGTTAGAATTAGTGTGCGGGAAAATACCAATGGAACTCCCGCAAGTAAACAAACAAGCAGACACAAAATGTTGCTGCACTGGCTGATTGTATCCCTGGTCATAGTGTACTATATAGTTTGTATACATCACTTTAGACAAACACTATACTGCGAGAATGAAGTTCGGCTGCAGCTGGAAAACTGTTTTAATGCTTTGCAAACGGCGAATGTGCATCGCAAGTCACTTCAGGAAGAGGCGTGAATTCATTTTGCTAAACTGCTAAACTCTAGTGCGATGCACTAACATCCTAAAACATCCTAAATCTCATTTTTAAAACTCTGAAGCCAAAGTTACAGCAAATATAAATCAGACCAAAGCACAAGTATCAACATAATTTGAAAATCTGCAGAAAATAAGCGTTGAAATTAATGCGAATTAAATCATACTTGATTTCAGAATAATCAAAGCAGTATTTAAATTTATATTAGTAACTTATATTTACATTATTGCCGCAGAACGCTTTGAGACTTTCTCCCAAAACTCCAAAGGAAACTGTATGAGTTTACTCGGTTCTTTTCTGCTCTGAGACCTAATAAAGACTCTCCATTTAATCCCGCTGGAAACGTTGAAGATATTAAAGAGCGTGATATTTCTTTCCTATTGGTATCAATAGTGGTAATGCCCCCTGGGGTATCCCATCCAGCCCCCCTGGTGTAGTTCAAGGAAGCCCTGAAGCCCTCCAATGAGAGTCGTTTATATAAAGGACCAAATTGTTCCCCATAATAGCTTTATAATTTTCCTAATGGAAGAATTCTGCTGGCTCAGGCGGCGGTGCTTGTCTTAGTTAATTTGTTCGGTAGTAAACGCTGATGGAACAGATTACAGGGCTCCCCAGAGAGCCAGGCCCTGCCAGATACTATCAGCTGCATATGCAGCAGGGAAACGTCAGCGAGGCCTCTCTCTCTCTCTCTCTCTCTCTCTGCTATTTTTTTCTTCCCTCTTTCTCTCATAAGCCATCTTTCTCACAGGCCATTACATTTCCTTCTCTCCCTCTCTCTCTCTGTATGAGTGCCAGTGTCGCTGTGCCACAGAGCACCTGAGCGCTCAAGAGGGTCAACAGCTCAGAGGCAGTCAGGAACAGATAAAAACAAAGCAAGAGTCCAACACAGGTGAGAGGGGACGACAGACACACTTCTGCCACGGGAACTGTACTGTAACTAAAAACGGTAGATATAATTCGCAACAAATGGGTTTAGAATTGTGCTGGAAGAAAACACGGTTAAAGGGAAAGTTCACTCAAAAGTGATAATTCTCTCATTTACTCCATCTCTAAAAGAGATATTTTGAAGAATGCTAGAAACTACAAGCCATTAGCTATGTTTCAATCCACCTATTTTTATGCACATTTTGAATATGCTCCAAAAAGTTGGTGCGCATAAATTTTGAGAATGTGCATAAAAATGAATGCGCATAACTGAGTAGGATAAACTTTTTGTTCGATTAGAAAAGATGTGCATTAACTACGATGGACACTTTTACCAAACAAATTCCAGTGTGCGCATTAAAAAAAAAGGTCATGTGATTTTGTTATAAGAGATGTGATGATAAAAGTGTGTGGAAATGGACAAACCGGCAGGCTGAGCACATCGTAAAACATCTGAAATGTTGTTTTGGTCATTCTAAAACGCTGAACCCATTTCAGTTTCAGTGTTATTATATTATTAATTCTCTCCAGAATCAAGAGCTCTGTGCTCTGCGTCTCATGCCTTCAAACGCCGTCTTCTGAGGCGCAAGTAATTTATTAAATGAAGAAAAGATTCACGCAGCTTCTCCTACCACAGCAAATTCCATCTTTACTGTTGTTATTTGGCGCCAGTTAATCAGGAAGTGACGATTTTGTTCTCTTTGACGCATTGAATGGAAATGCTGCTTTATTTGCATGCGTTTTATGCGAAATTCCTGTTTTGCGTATAAATTTCATTCGCATCTTTGGATGGAAACATAGCTACTGACATATATTGCATTGTATTGATTAATGTGAACGGCTACTTCTTTGAAAAAAATGTTCAAGTGTGTTCAACTAAAAAATAAATGAACTCAATTTAATTTTTTAAAAAGTTCACACACATTGCAACAGTCAAATCGGGCATTATTTTCATTGTTTATTCACTATTTTCATTTAACGAAAGAAAACAACTTCCTCTCTTCCTCTTTAAACAACTTTTTAGTTTGAATGGCGTCCCCAGGTCCCTCATCCCCTGGCTCTATCCTTTCATTATTCAATTATGAAATTCTATTCCTATTATGATTCTTAAGTGAAATCAAATACAGCGATGATACCAGTTTACACCAAGAACAATAACTATTATGAAATCAATAAAGAGAACTATATTAGTGCCTACAACATTGCATGATAACATTGTTATTATTGTTATTTTACAAAACTGCAGATTAAAACACAATAGATTGTGATGGGACGTTGACATTTCTTATCCTTCATGTTAGCAGGTAAAAACAAATATATTCTGGAAGTGAATTGATTGATATAGTTTCTCTGAAATTATTGCTTTAATTGTGGTGAGGACACCCTTATCACTTTTCTATTATAATTATTTTTTTTAATTTAGAAAGAAGAAATGTTTAGAACTATATTTATTATCGATAGTTACATAGAGTTTTAGGTCACTGGCAGGGCTAGTTCTGTGTGGAGTTTGCATGTTCCCTCTGTGTTCACGTTGGTTTCCTCCGGGTGCTTTGTTTTCCCCCAGTCCAAAGACATGCGCTATAGGTGAATTGAATATGCTAAACTGGCCGTAGTGTGTGTGTGTGTGTGAATGCTAGTGTGTATGGGAGTTTCTCAGTACTGGGTTGCAGCTGGAAGAGCATCCGCTGTGTAAAACATATTCTGGATAAGTTGGCAGTTCATTCCGCTGTGGCGACCCTTGATGAAAAAAGGGACTAAGCCGAAGGAAAATGAATGAATGAATGAATGAATGAGTTTTGTTGGTGTAAACAGGCTTATAAAGCAATTATCATGAATTATAATGATTATATCAAATGACGAATGCTGTGATTTAATTGAATAATTATACGCACACTGCAAGTTTCAGAGTGAAACAATGCACCACTTTTATTCACAGTTAATCAAGCTGATCTGAGGCACCAATCAAACTAAATAAAAAGGTTAAGTTGAGGTTAGAAAAAAAAAGGATAAAAATATACTGTTTTATATTAACAGTTATTTTGCAGTTGTATCATTAAAATGTTTTTTACACATCTTAACATTAGAAATTAAACCAAACTGAATAAACCTGAAACAGTGGGAATATGACCTCAAGTGTAAAAACACAGGTGAACAGAACATTTATTATCTCTACTCCCTTTATAACTGAAAGAGGTTTGAGTTGGTTCTTGTAAAGAGAAAATTCCAAGTGTGAACACACTATTTTTTTCAAGATTGCACAGACAAAAGTCTTCAGAATAAAAAGTAATTACTTAGCTTTCTTATTACTTTCATTTTCTATGCACAGAAAATCACGTCTTTGCCAAAACAAACAATCATGTTATCTAACAAGAACTGCTTTGTTTTAAAAATCACAATATATCCCAGACAAATTGCCCTATGTATGAAAGTCGCATGTCGGAGCATGTGTAATTCCCACCGGCAACAGATTTAAACACTTTAAAGTCAACAAAAGTCAGACCGAAGCAATTTTGTGTGGACTGAGTCACCTCTTCAATGTCCTTTAAACAAAAAAAAGTCGTAAAAGCCCCAAAAATAAAACAAAAAAACTCCGGCGTACTTGACTTGGCTGAACAGATTTTACAGTTTGAAGTTTTTTATAGCTTGTCCTTTAATCATTCGGTCCAAAAAAGGTGACCCAATTTCTGAAGGGTATGACTTTATACGCAAGTGAAAGAAAAAAAAAAACAATAAAGACAAGTGCGTGTATGTGTGCGTTTTGAAAAGGCTGCCATTAGCACAGATAGAGCTAATCTATTTTTATGCCGGCATAGCCGTTAAGCCCTTTATCAAAGTCTTTGCTATTGCTGCTACCATTTATAACAAACCTGCTTTGTGCGAGCGACTAATCTCAATGCTGACCCGCTACTTTGAGCTCCGACTGTGTATATGTTGTAGTGGGGTCGGTTAGACACCTAAGCCACAGATTTGGCAGCAGAAGTGTGAACTTAACCTTGTCACATGCCAAAAAATAGTGTTCCCTTAATATTGTGTCGGAGTTTGTGACCTCTAAAGACTGAATAATGCATCTGACCCCTTACCTGATGCTCTAGAGTTAAAGGAAGGGCACTATGCCATGGATGTGTGACTTTACCCACCATATTAACATTGTTTTCACATAAATGGGTCGATGTGCCCTCACACCTGAAGTGTCAGTCCTGTGAGCGAAGATTTAATTGCTCCTCGGGGAGTAAAACCAAAAGAAGAGGGAACAGAGGGAATCTTGACCTTATGAAATCGACATTAAAGGATTGTTATGAAAAGTTAGCTTTTGTAGATAAAATACGTCTTTTCTTTCCAGGAAAACAGATAAAACATTGAGAGGGAAAGTTGAAATCAACATTAGTGTTCTGTTGAAAAAAGTTACTTTGGCAAAGGAATTTTTTCTATCCATGAAAAACTAGTAAAAATATTAACGTATCCATACTGCACTACAAAACTTTATATGAACATTTAATGCTCTCTTGAATGAAAACACTTTAAAACTGACCACCAAGTAGTTAAATACAGCTCGGAAAGATGTGAGGGGTTGGAATTATACTGAATATTTCAAATGTAATATCGTATTGCATCGTATCATATTGGAACAAATCGTATTGCATTGTATCTTTTATTTAATGCTTCGCTGCGATCTTTGGGAAATACTTATATAATAAATACAATAGTAATATTTCAAACAAACAAGCTATTTACATCAAACCTCTTTATATAAAAAATTCTAAAAAGATAGTTAAAAAAATAGTAAAAATATTGTTAACGTATCCATACCTCACTACAAAACAAATCATATTGTATCTAATATTTAAGGCTAAATTGGGATCTTTAGGGCAATATAATATAATAAATACCTTAATAATAATTCAAACAAGTTGTTACCATTAAAAGTTTTAAATTAATATATAATAAAATTCCTAAAACGCTAAAAAAAAATTTTTATAT
>CAIGQQ010011173.1:10453123-10482135 GCA_903798035.1 Danio albolineatus | reverse complement strand
ATATATATATATCGTTAGCGCACAACAAAAATTTATATGAAAACTAAAAGGTCACTAGAGTAAAAACACCTCTGAAAAATACTTTACAACTGGCCAGAAAGTAGCCAAATACAGTTCGGAAAGATGTGAGATGTTGGAATTATACTGAATATTTCAAATGTAATATCGTATTGTATCGTATCGTATTGGAACAAATCGTATATCATGTTTAATGCTTCATTGGGATCTTTAGGACAATATAAATATAATAAATACAATGATATTAATTCAAACAAACAAGTTATTTACATCAAATCTTTCTGCATAAATTCTAAAATGTAAAAAAAAAATTTAAACATTGTTAACGTTTCTATACCGCACTACAAAAATTTATATAAAAATTAAAAGTTCTGTAGAATGAAAACACCTCTGAACGCACTTTACAACTGACTAGCAAGTAGCTAAATACAGCTCGGAAAGATGTGAGGTGTTGGAATTATACTGAATATTTCAAATGTAATCGTATTGTATCGTATCGTATTGGAACAAATTGTATCGCATCGTATGGTTTACTTGCCACTTCATTAGGCATCTTTGTGGCAACAATTCAGAATAATTTAAATATAATAAAAATAACTCAACAAACAAATAAACACAAGTTATTTACATTAAAAAAAATTATATTACAAAATAATACAATTTCTAAAACTGGCAGACCATCATTATAAAATTCTTTACTGTAAGTGAGTTCACTTAATAAACAAGTCTTCTACAAGCATTAAAAGCAAGAAAGTACATTACAACGCTTAAAATGTAATATCCTATATCACAACTAAATTCTATTTTTAATAGAAAACAGAGGAGTGCAAAAAATAAAGCAAAGCTGCACCTAAGTTGCTTTTAACTTAACAGTCCCAGGAGAATGAAAGCAATGCACAAATATTACTGAATGAACAACAAACCTATACCTCAAAAATAAACTGATTTTCATTGTAATCTGTGTTTTTGTAAGATAATGTTAAAGTATGAACGCCTTGTTTAGCACAGCATCTCATCTTATACTACACCTGTAATTTAGGTCACCCGCATGTAAAATGGACTAAGGAAAAGCTTCTTAATACCAGGTGTAAACAGAGTCAAAGGTCCATTCCAAGTGGTAAACATGGTTCACTCGTTACTTAGATTTGCAGATTAAAGATGCACTAAATACAAACTTGACTTAAGGGTATATTTTATCCAAAAATGAAAATTACCTCATCATTTATTCTCAATAAAGTATGTTGAACACAAACGAAGATATTTTGAAGAATGCTGATCGCTGGCACTACCTAACTTCCATAGCAGATAAAAATTACGTATATTCTAAATGACGTATATTACATATATGTTGTGTTCAGCAGAAGAAAGAAACTCAAAAAGGTTTTAAGCAAGTAAAAGATAAATAAATGACAGAATAACTTTAGTTTTTTGGTGAACTACCCCTTTAAATACATCAAAGTCCACTATAAGTGTGTTTGTTGCTGACAAACAATTGCTTTTACACAACATGCTTGTTGATTCACATTTGCATGTAATCAAAGAATCATATAAAGCGGATTCAACTGTTTCGCACCTTCAACATCTACCAAACCACAAACATTACAACACGGTCTGAGATCTGCTCAGTTCCTTCCTTGTTCTGCGTTTCGAATTACGCACAGTGTCTGAAAAAAAGTTCAACAATGACCTAATCGCTCTGCACAAACAATGCATTTGTGTCAGTGGTCTATGATACAGTAAATCTTCCTGTCTCCGTTAGCTTAGATGGCTTAATTGCGAATCAAGGATTTGGCGCGCCGTCAAGATCCACTATCACGCAGCAAAACAATCAGACAAAAGGCGTGCAAGTAATATCGTGGCGGGAGGTTGCAGAAAACTTCACACTGTGGCATGCGGTACCCAATCAAGACCACCACGTTCACAGACTTTCATAATGTGAGAGCCCACTGTTGCAGCCCCTGGGAAACGCGCTCACCGCACGCGCGTCGTGCTCGCAAAACGCGCAAATCTGTGAATAACAAGAGACCGTGGGGTTGAGTCTCATTAGATATGGACAAACTACAGACCAGACTTCATTTCCATCCAATTAAGAGACACTCGCAGCATTATGGGGGCTTGCTGATTATGATGCAGTACATTTGGGTCGTCTCAGTGCAACAATGTCCCAGTTGTTGACAGAAGAACACTCCCTTTCATACCAGCTGGGGAGGGCAGGGGCTTGTATTTAAAAGGCGGTTTAACAGACTGTACGCACATTTACTGATTCTAACTTGTTTCGTGGGCTGGATATCAGGGGCGAATGCTTTATATGTAGGGTTGGGAGATATTGGGAGAAAATTGGACACTACAATATTACATAAAATATAAGAAACAAAGTTTCAGCAGAAGATCTGCACTCATAAAGAGATGTTTGGTGATTGCTGAAACTACTGATATAAAATAAGCTGAATCAATCAATTCTTAAGGCTTTTTTGTTGGTGCAACTTAATTGTTTTACGTTCAATCCACTTTCAATCCACTCCAAAACTAAAAAACAGCAACTAATAAATTAACTTAATTCATTCATGTTGTCCCAACACAAATCTATTGTGGGGAACCCAGCATTCTTAACAATGTGAGTTGGTTTATCTGAAAATTAGGGTTGTTATGATACTGGAATTCCGTACAGTCTAGGTTTGGGCGGTAATACAGAAATATGGTATACCGCGGCATCAGTTTCAATATTGTTATACTGTCAGAAAAAAACAATGCACTCATATAGGAGACAAGGATTGAATATTATTTATTGCCTAAAAACGCATATGTGTGGTTGTCATCACCTGACAGCGTGGAGGAGAAAGAGAGAGGTGGGGAAAGATGGCAATTGCGTACCAAGTGACCTGGTCTTGAAACAGGACACAACTTCTGCACTTTGGCAGTATTTCAGTGTTTCAGGGAAAGGCCGTAAATACGGACGAGGCAATTTACAAATTGTGCAACAAAAAGGTATAAAAGGGCCAGTGTCCGTTGGAAAACCTGTACTGATGCGGTGACAAATTACTTGGCGATGGAAATATATTAAATAAAATGTGCGTGTTATTTTGTTATGGTTTCAGTATTAGTGTTTGGCATCGAGTTTCTGAACGGTTTGGGCACAAGCCAACAGTTTGGTGACACTGTCTGAGCCTTTTTGATTTATTTATTATTCACGGTAATACCGTATACAGGGGTAAAATAGGGAGGAGGTTTGACGGTATCAAAATTTGGATAATAATAATTTTAAAAACATCCATTTCCTGATAACATCGCTTTTGACTGCTGTTGAGCACTTTCTTAAAAAGCACTGATTTGCCAGTGTTCACGTGCTCAATAGAAATGACTCTGATTGGCCTTGAAGGTCATCAGTTCACCGAACTCACCACTGTTTACCGAGTGTAACCACAGATACAGGGACACTGGAGCGTTTCATAGTCATGTCGATCAGCTGGTTTGTCTATAAGCTGACATACAAGCGATCCGCTGATGAATTTAAATGCTTTAAAATGCTCCAGTGTGCCAATCACAGTTATTTCTGTTGAACACAATGACAAATCAGTAGTGTTTAAGATCGTGCTCAACACCACTTAAATGTTAGCGGCAAATGGATGTTTTAAATTTCAGTATCAAGTGGTACTGAAGTTCCACACAATTCCTCCATGTTTTCCCAACACAAATCGTTTAAGTTAACTTCATTGTTTTTACAAATCTAAGTGGACTGAACATAAAACAATAAAGCTGTCCCAAAAAAAAAAACAAAAAAAAACTTAAGAACCATGTTGTTTCGACTCATTTTACATAAGCAAAAGTAATTTTTTACTTGTTTTTATACTTTACACTGCTTTTGACACAATGAACATGACTGTAAAATAAAGACAGTAATTACACAATCAGGATTCTTCAAGAAAAAGTCTTATTTCTTTCAGTGTTGTTTTATAAAATTATTTAAAGGTAATATTATTAGCCTCTTTAATCATTTTTTTTCAATTGGCTGCAAAACAAACCACTGTTGTCCAACAACTTGCCTAATTAAGCTAAGTAAGCTTTTAAATTACACTTAATATTAGTATCTTGCAAAAATAACAGGTAAAATACAATTATCAAAGCAAAAAGAAAAAGAAATGATGACTTATTAAAACTATTCTGTTTAAAAATATATTGGAAAAAAACTTACCTTTATTCAAAAGAACATGGGAAATTTTTGTAATAAATTTATATCATGAAAAAGACTGATAAAATCGCTAAAGATCCTATTTAAGTACTCTAGGTTAGCGTGAATTACTTTGAAGCTGTTAAATATTGACAAATATGGGCTTAAAATAAGGCCTGTGTACTTCCATTAAATGATGATGTTAAAACCTTAATAGGCATGGCCCGGTATAAGAATCTGACAGTATGATAACCTTAGATGAAATTATGACGGTATAGTGTTTACTGCTCTAAAATATATTCTTTTTAAATGTCTGGCTAAAAAACAAAACCTTCTCTCCCTTTGAACACAATATATTTTATTTTGAGAAACATTTAAAGTATTTTGGGCCAGTAAACATGTCAGGTTAAATAATTCAAATGAATCACTGACTTCTGCAGTCTTCATTAGTTTCAATAACACATTTCTTATCGCCTATCTTTGGATATAATTTTTTGGATATAAATCTTACACATACCTTGAACGGTACAGCTGAAAATTTTGCCAGTTTTAAAACCTTGACTTTTCCAAACCGCAGTATACCTTGAAAACGGTTAGTTTAGGTCGTAATTGACATAATTAACAAACTATTAACTAACACTATTAGTAGAGCTGCACAATTAATCGTTAAAAGATCGCGATCTCGATTCGACCCCCTAGACGATCTTAATTTAGCATTTATACGATACTGTCAATCATATTTTCAAGTTCAGGAGAGAAGCAAAGGCGGCCGCATAAGTCTTCACATTGTTTTACATACAATGTTCAGCAACGGGGACACCTCCAAATGGAGTTGAAAGAGTCACATACTGTATTTATAAGGTACAATTCACCCAAAAATATTATTTCTGTCATGATGTATGTAATGTAATGATGACAAGCATTTAATATGTTTTTCTTTCATTGCGAACAGAGTGTTGTGCATGAGAATAATGTTTAACAGTGTCAGTATAACTATAGTCTATATAATGTTAAATATAATGCAGGAGGGAATCTGATAATGACAAATGTCTGACTTTACGAGTAGAAAAACATTGTCTAATAATGTTGTCAATGTCTCAAACATAATAATTCAACATCAGAATTTTAAACAGTTGTATTCTGAAATAGCAATAATAATAGCCTACTCAAATTAACCTTTATTTACATCTACAGAATCGTGAGAAAATCATGATCTTTATTTTAAGCTAGGGAAAAAAAAAAATCCAAAAAAAACGCATCTCTCATTTTAACCAGAATCGTGCAGCTCTATTAGTTTAATAAACTATTAATTAAACGTTTTTTTAATGGTTAGTAAGGTAGAAGTTAGGTTTAGGGTAGGATTAGGGGTGCAAAATAACATCATACGTCACAACTAGCAATAAACAGTTCTTATCATAACAATAGGCAGGTAATAAGTAGGGCCAGACGGAATCTGCGGACATTTTTTGCTATTTCTGCGGAGTATTTTATTAAAAAATCTGCGGATTTATGCGGAATGATTTTGGGAGTATCATAACAAAAAACTTAATATATTAAGTAAAAAGTAATACCTTTTTAACTTTTATTTAATGTTTACAATGCAAATCCAATTAGATCAATCAATGATGGGCTAAAAAAAAATCTGCGTAAATCTGCGGAATTCTGCGCGGAAATCTGCGGAATTCTGCGCGCGCAGATTCCGTGTGGCCCTAGTAATAAGCCAGTAGTAATAGCATGAATTGTGACCTAAACTAAAAAGTGTTACAGTCTTAATTTCGATAGGGTTGAATGTGAGCCAATTATCAGGAAATGTTCAATTTAGGTTGACCCATTTTTTCAAAATGCACTAAAAGAAAAAAAAAACACTTCTTAGACAGTCCAAATCTCGCTGATAAAGCCACCTACATCTGTCAGGCCCGATTCTGAGTCTAACAGCTCTCAACATCTGAGCACTCGTGCACTTGTTAACACAGGAACGACTCTGTACATCTTCAAGCTGAAATAGTTTGAAGGCTTCTCAAAGTCGCCGGATTGGGATTACGACTGACACGATATTCTCATTAGGATAGTCTCTTTTTAAGAAAGTGGGATCAGCGTTATCTGTTGTCAGAGCGGGCCGGCTGGTCCACAGGGTTGGCCCGTATCAGAGCTGTAATGAATCCAGGACCGGTTCACCATCTCACACGCCATGTTTGCTATCAACAGAGCTCTCAAGGGCTTACGGCGCAGTTCATTAAAGCAGGAGGAACAAGAACAAGCCCAGAGCTTATTCTCTCTCTTTCTTTCTCCTCTCATTTCTTTCATTCGCTCGTTCTTTAAACCACCATCGTTCCGCCTTTGATTTATTATGCAACAAGATCAGCAATTTACTTCAGAGGCTTTCACTGCGATCTGAGGGGGTCTGAGAGCAGTGTTTGTCACAGTCGCACAGTATGAACGTTACAGAAAAAGCATCGATTTGTTATCGAGAACACGCACAGCATGTCTGTAGTATACCTCCAGTAACTTTCAGTTTCCCCAAGTAAACGCATACATCTCTGCCGCCTCCGCCGCTGATAACAGCATTCCTCAAATGCTACAGCATACTGGTTTTTGGAGAAACTAATTAAGGCAATTATATCTCGGGTTGGGAGTGGAGGCGACGTCTGGGGAGTGGATCTCTGGTTGGGAGGGACGTGAACTGTTTCTCAAACAGTTTGACCGGCCTGAGACTGGATGACAAAAGATGCTTGAGATTATCTTGTCTTTCTGGATAGCAGCCGAGTTAATGCTACTGCCCTGAGTGAAGACAATTACTGACTTCGCTAAAGTACATGTCGGGTTATGCTTGTTTAGAGGATTGTTTAGTAAAGGAGAAAGACAGAAACGGTATTAAGCACAGCTGAAGGCGAATGTATTCATATGAATAATTCATTAATGAGTTATTTATTAATACAAAAATAAATTACTTTGAAATTTAAATTGTTTTCAAAGTGATGTTTGACTTGTCAAAAATATGGATATTTCGATAAATGTCTTGCTTTTGGTTAGTATCGATACTGGCTTTGCTCTCTCGCACTCTCTCTCTTCTCACCAGCAGGGAGATGAACATTTAATAATCATATTATAATTTTAACACTTTCGTTTTAATTAGAAAATAAGATGAGAATGTGCTAATTCATAATTATTTTTTATTCATCTATTGCCTTCTGTAAGGAGGCCGAGAGCTTAAAGTGCTAAATTTTAAGAAAACATATGCAATTACAAAAAAACGGCAGCAAATTAAAAAAAGATCTTCATCCGTTTGACAGCATACGTGCTGCAAATCCTCACAACACAAACACATTTTTAAATAATTAAAAAGAAATTCAATATTATTAGCCCCCTAATTATTTTTTCATATGGATATACTATTATCCCTAAAGTTTTATTAATTCTAAATACTTAGATTCATTCATTCATTCATTTTCTTTTCGGCTTAGTCCCTTTATCAATCCGGGGTCGCCACAGCGGAATGAACCGCCAACTTATCCAGCATTTGTTTTACGCAGCGGATGCCCTTCCAGCCACAACCCATCTCTGGGAAACACATCCATACATTCTCATTCACACACATACACTACGGACAATTTAGCTTACCCAATTCACCTATACCGCATGTCTTTGGACTGTGGTGGAAACCGGAGCACCCGGAGGAAACCCACGCAACCACGGGGAGAACATGCAAACTCCACACAGAAATGCCAACTGGCCCAGCCGGGGATCGAACCAGCGACCTTCTTGCTGTGAGGCGAACGTGCTAACCACTCGGCCACCGTGGCGCCATACTTCGAGTCAGTAAGCATAAATACCAAGCTTTTGCTTTATTACTCCATTTGTTTAGTTTGTTGTATAATTCGCATGATATTTTAATCTATTGGAATGTTTAAATTAAATGTACCTAACAGAGCTTAATCTAGTCTGTTGTCAAAGGAACAATGTGGTGGAAACGTGATTGGCTCTTTGAAGTGACGTCACTTGTAAACATGCACATTTTCTATGAATACTGTGAGCACAATAACATACTTTTGTTTCAAACAGCCCATACATTGCTTTCCTTTATTTAACAAAATATGTAACAGTTAGCAAGAAAGCTACATGTAAGATTAAGCTGTGGCTAACGTTAGGTTCATGTTCGTTTTAGATACGTTATGGTTTCAATCCGCTTGTTACGTGTGACGTCATGTGAAGCGGCTTCTGGGTGCTATATCAAACTAACTGTATAGGAAGGCTCATCAAATGGTAACAATAAACGTTTACAAAGTGTTATAATACTCACAATCGCAATATATATTTCCATGCCTAATATCAGATCGCCAGAAAAGTGATTCATTTTTTATAAACTGTTATAAAGTCTGTGACTGTTGTGTACACTGTGATTTTAGATAAAATTCACTTTAATGTGTGATATGACTAAAAAGGGGTAATAAAATAATATTTTCTCAATTCAAATGAGTAGCGGCTTTGACCCGGAAACAGTACCAACGTGACCAATACGTTACAACTTGTTCAACAAAAATGGATAAACTTACAAAGTATCATTTTTTTCAACAAGACGAAATTAACTTTTTTTTAAGTTCAATGTATGGGCTTACAGTGTACAGAACAAACCACTGTTTTCCAATGACTTGCCCAATTAATCAGAATTTAACCTAAATAACCTAGCAAAATAACTAGTAAAATATTATATAAAATACAAAATAAATTTTGTTATTAAAACTATTTTGCTTAATGTGTTGAAAACCTCTTGGTTAAACAGCACTTGGGAATATATATAAAAAAATGTAAATAAAACATTCTTCTATTGTCAACTATCAAACAGTTACAGCAATAATCTGGGAACTTTTCTAAAGTATAATTTTTTCTCTCTCTTTTTTTCAACTTCTAATATTTTTTTGTGTAAAGTTTAAGTAAAATCTACATAAAATTTACATGTTCCAGATTGTGAGTCACAAATTCATTATCTGATAGACAGAATGGACTTCTAAAAAAGGTTTAAAGGCTAAAAAAGATTAGATCTAAATAATAAAGCCAATTAATTTTCAACTTTTAATATTTTTTGTGTAAAGTTTAAGTAAAATCTACATAAAATTTACATGTGCCAGATTGTCAAAGTCACAAATTCATTATCTGATAGACAGAAAGGACTTCAAAAGAAGGTTTAAAGGCTAAAAAAGGTTAGATCTAAATAATAAAGCCAATTACTTACAGCGTGCCAGTGTTTCAGTGAAGCCTCAGCTTGATAAAACTCCATAGAACATGAAGTGATGCGCAGTGAGAAAAGCACCATGGGAAACATATATGCCCTCAGCATAAACACACATGGCTTGTGCTAAGCCTTCGTTCGAGAGGCAAAAAATAATAAATAAATAAAAAATTAGCACAAGCGCTGCATTATTTTTTAAGAATTTCATGACAGAGTCTGGCATCTAACTACCACAAACTCTTCTGCATATTTGCATTTTAATACAAGGTTTGTTTATCCTGGAATCTCTGCTGTAAACTGAATTAATTAGATGTTCAGAATCATAACTGGAAATTAGCATAACGGGGTTAGAGAGAAGAAAGAAGGGGGGTGTTTGTTCTTCACGAGACAACAAGCGGTTAATTGTGGAGGGCTGGGGGCGCAGACGGTGACCTGAACTAGATATTACAGTGCAGTCCGACTGATTCAGAGAAGCCAAGCTGCATTGTTCTGATTCGCTGTTCTCATTCACTCGTCTACACAATAAGAGCGTGTCTACAAGCAGACGGTGCAGCGAAACTGGAACACTTCTATCATAATCAACAAAGCTGTCTACACTGCAAGTGTCAGCGAAGTTGACTACACTGCAAGCGTGTGGCTCAGAATCAACAAAAATACAGTCCACACTGCAAATGTGTAGGACTCTACTTGCACTTTAGACAGCTTGAATTATAAATAGCTGTCATCAAATTGGTTTGGGTTTCAAATAAGCTCATTTGTGTCAAGAAACGTGTAAAATCATGAGTGGTGTGTATTTCAAATGCAGACCTTTGAATCAACAAAGATGTTCACACTGCGAGTTTGAAATTATTTTAAAATTGATATCAATCCAGATGACTCAAAATTAGGGCTGTAACGATACGCGATATGAAACCGAAATCGCGACACTAAGATCCACGATCCTGTGTCGCGATTTGATAAGGAAGAATCGCGACACACCCGTGACTAACTTTTCAATCATGTAACGCCTTCCTGCGAAAGTTGAGCAAGTTGAAGAAGAACGTGAGGAAACATGGCAAGATTGCGGACCCTCCCTCTTCATATAAGTCAGCATGAAGAGGGAGCAACATTTCAGCTACCCAGTGGAGATAAAGGATGGCAGTTGACCAGGATCGACAAGACCCACACAATATGCCGTAAGTGCTTTAGTGGAAGATCAGCATATTAAAAGTTCCCGTGACAACAGACAACGAAACATTGCCAATGCTGTCGAAGCGGCCGGTTTTTTTTCCCGCATATAAGATGCTTTGCTCACACTGTTAATCTGGCTGCACAGAGAGGGATGGGCGTTCACCAGATGTCCCGACTTTAATATGGGGTTCTCTGAAACTATGAATATTTAACTTTAATTTTATTTAGGCTATTGTATTTACCAAACCAACACAATCTCACGGCAGCTTGTGTTTTGGCGCTGAAGCATTTAGCGCGCTTGTTTTGAAGCGCATCACCGCAAAGGTTATTCATTATTCTTTTTTATCTAGGCTAGTAGTTAAATGACCAACCAAAATTACATAACAATTAAGAAACAAATTTTACCTAACGAAATTCGTTTCAAAAAGATATTTTTTCCAAGAAAAATGTATGAATTATATTTTTGTTTGTGCCTGTCCAACTGTGCGGTGAAAATGTGTTCCGCTCCGGGGAAAATAAGAATTTAATAGTTCACAGCAGAAAGGGCACGGTCCGTGCGGGCTTTCTCCATCTTCTCAATTGTGTCGGGCACAGCTAGGTTCAGTTTGGAGGCATTTTGACGCCAGTGTCTATTCCGTGTCAATGAAATGGAAAGTTAGCGACATGTAAAGTGTCATTTCTGTACTCGACCACATCTGTTGTAAGTGAAAAATACTCGACTGTGGTGGAATTGGGCTGTTGCAGCTCACCACGGATACGTTTGTAGGCTCGTAGAATAGCTGTTTTGGAGAAATATGTACGTCCGGACAATTCATTATAGCTGTCGGGTGTGGTTACGAGGTCTCCGAAAGAAAAGAAAAAAGTATTGAAAGACACTATTTTTTTCGCAGAGATTCTTGGTTACTGCATCAGTGCATTTGTTCCACCACATTGTCCCTCCTATATTTTGTGCATCGCTTAAATGCATCACTAATTGATGGCTGCACCTGTTCGTCTGACTTTTGCGCTCGATTTAGTTTTTTTTACTGCATTGCCCATTTTGGCAGCCTCATTCTTGTGCGCTTTGTATAAAATGTAAGAGAACTTGATTGAAAAAGAATTTTCAACATGCTCGAATCATCTCCACAATGGAGTTTAGTTCTGTTTGTTTTTCAACAGTATTTTGTTACAAAAAAACAGAAGTGTTATAGCTTTGTCTATTTATTTATTTTATATTTGGCTATTTATATAGTTAATAATTTGCATGGTTAATCTTGTTCTTTGGTGTTCAGTTTATAAAGATTTTTCAAATGTTATTTGATAAAAAATATTGTTTAAAAAAAAAAAAATCCCACCCCTCACGAAAAAAAATCGTGATACGAATCGAATCGTGGGTCAGAAATCGTGATACGAACCGAATCGTGGGTTTGGTGTATCGTTACAGCCCTACTCAAAATGAATGTTTGAATCAAAATGTAAATGTATGACTTCAGATCAAAGCCATGTCTGTACTTCAAATTTGCATCTTTGAAACAACAAAGCTTTATATATTGAAGGTTTAACACTTTGAACCAAAATGTTATCTACACCAGTGGTTCCCAAAGTAAAGGCCAAAGTCTTGAAGATCCAAAAAATTGAATTCATTTTATTAAACTATAAGAGGAACCATATTTCATCCCTACAGAAGAAATAGTATCTAATAGTTACATTAAAAAACAACAGGCGAATAAAAAGCCATCCGCCTTTTGATTTGTTTGCGACCCCTGAGGTGATTATGTTATACTAAAGGCTCAGATGAGGCACATTTTATAGCACCAGGTTAAACTTTCTGAAACCTTTACGGCACTCGCATACATTAAAAATAAATGCAGGCCACAACTGAACATGGAGGATGTTCTCTAAAATTAAACAATGAATAGACTTAAGTGTGCATCATTGTGTGAAAGGTTTATAGATTTATAACCACCTCAGAGGTTATTGGGGCGCACGAGTCACTGGCATTGGTATTTTGGGGATCGCAGGCTGAAAAGTTAAACAAAACTACCTCAATATCTATTAATAAGGAGCAAATTAGAAGCTTCCTGAAGCAAAAGTCATTTTTAATGGTTTGCTAATAGAGAGAATCGAACCTTAAAATAAAGTGTTACTATAAATTCTTTCCAAACCATGTTATTCAATCATTTGGTGAAATTGTATAGATACAGAACATGGCAATATACAAATCACAGAAAAAAAAAATATAATTGCAATGTCCAATTTTTCCAATATCGTGCAGCCCTAGCATACACCTCAATGTGCAACTTTAAATCAGCAAAGCTTTAGAAACTGAAAGTGTGAAACTTTGGGTCACACTTTATTTTCATGGTCCGTTTGTTGAATCTAAGTTACAATGCAACTAATTCTCATTAGATTATAAGTAGACTGTTAGGTTGGGGTTAGGGGTAGTGTAAGTTGACATGTACTTGCAAAGTTTCTTATAGTCAGTTAAATGTCAGTATCAACAGATAGGTAGATAGTCTACTATAATACTCAAATGGACAATCGAAATAAAGTGTTGACAAATTTTGAACCAAAAATGCAGTCTATGAACTGTTTATTTTTAATTAATATATGTAATTTATTTTGTTTTGAGGAGATAGTAAGAAAATAAGAAAACGAAGACAGTCTGTAATTTTTCTTAATCTGTGTTATATATTACTACACTTCAAATTTGGGGTCAGTATGATTAAATAAGCTTCTCCTGCTCACCAAAGCTGCATTCATCGCATCAAAAATACAGTACAAATAGTAAAATTGTGAAATGTTAATGAACTATAAAATAACTGTTCAAATGAATAATAAATTCAATTTAATAATTAATTAAAGTGATTTTAAAGATGATTTTTTAGCTTCATTACTCCAGTCTTCAAAGTCACATGATCCTTCAGAAATCACTCTATTAATTATTATTATTATTATTATTATTATTATTATTATTATAATTATAATTAATGGTAATAGTAATAAAATAATAAAAGCAATTCATATTTTAATAAATATTTAACAATTTTACTTTTTACTTTTTATATTTAATAAATGCTGCCTTGGTGAACAGAATAATTTTCCTTAATTAAAAAAAAAAAAAAACATGAAAAAAAAAACTGACCCCAAACTTTTGACCGGTAGTGTATGTGTTGTCTTTGCTAAATACCACTACAAAATGTCATCTACACTGCAAATGATACTTCAAATAAGAGGAGTTTACACTTCAAAAGCAAAACTGAATCAACAAAGCTGTTTACACTGAAAGTACAACTTTGCAACAAAGCTGTTTACACAACAAATGTGACACTTAAAATCTAAATTGTCCAAACAAAATGATTACTTCAAATCAATACAGTTTACAGTTCAAAAGCAAAACTGAATCAACAAAGCTGTTTACACTGAAAGTGTGACACTTGCAAATCATTACCTTTAAATCAAAGTGGTTTACACTTCAACTTAGTGAACGAATCAAAGTGGTTTACACCACAAAAGGCACTTTACACTCCATATATGCAACTTTGAACCAAAGTAGTTTACACTGAAACTAAAATAATAAAAAACTGCACAACTAGGAATAAACAAAGATATGCATTAAAACATTTAACACATTATAAAAAATAAATATAAAACAACTTATGTTGCAACATCGCTTACTTTCATAATAATAAGACCTCCGCAAAACACACATCACAAACACTGCAAAAACAAGATGACATTTCAGAAAATTCCAACACCACAAAAAAAGTGTGGAGGAGTGCATACAAGACACAATGTTTGCTATTGTTGATCATTCAGCATGAACACACACAGAGCTGCAACAACACAAAAGATGGTGTCATAGCAGGTGGATCAAAAACACATCGGCCAGTTACAAGCATTACTTTAATCTGTATTATTCCTGCATTTTTTGTTTACCTATAAACAGGGCCGGTATTTTATGTCAACTGATGAAATCTCCCCTTGATGTTTTTGGCTGGGGTTAAGCTCTCTGTGTATTAGCATGTGACCTTCAGCATCTCGGCTGCTGATTAGGCGGCTCTTGTATCTTTCGCTCGCATTACAACGGTAAGACAGGTAAACAACTTTATGCAAGTTAAGTGGGAAGAGGCACACTATAGCGATTCGCTCTGAGTTACGGCTGGTCCTTCCACGCACCACTGCATTATAACAAAAAAAGCTGAGCGTACTATATATATATATATGAGAAAGATAACATTCATAATATCTCCAAACCAAAAAAAAAGACCACAATTCAGTTCAGTGCCAGTACTTAACTGGCCCAGTGGCTTAAAGAAACAGCACGTCATTTATTCACCCTCATGTCATTTCAAACCCATATGATTTTCTTTCTTCATTGGAACTCAAATGAAGAGGTTTCATAAAAAGGCAGAGCTGTTGTTTTATACTGAAAATTCACAAAGAAAGAAAGAAATTGTAAAAGTTGTATGGGTCAAAGACGAGATACTCAATTGATGTCCTCTTCAAATTAAGGGGACCATTTACCCAAAAATCATTTACTTCTTCACTTGTTCCAAACTCGTTTAAGTTTCTTTCTTTTGAACACAAAGAAGAATATACTGAAGAATGTTGGGAAAAATCAGGCAATGACTTCAGTAGGATTGTTTTGTTATTACTATGGATATCAATGACTGCATTCTTTCAACATTCTACACTCAAAACTTTTATTGCTTGTTCAATCTACATAAAATGAGTCAAAACACATTCCTTCAGCCTTTTTGGGACAACTTAATTGTTTTCAATCCACTGAAATTTGTAAAAACCATTAAGTTAACTTAATTTGTGTTGGGACAACATGAAGGAATTGTGCAAAACCCAGCAACTTTTATAGTGTTCAGAATATCTTGTTTTGTGATCAAGTGATTCTAAACTATTGAATTTCTGTCTTTTCTTGAAGTGTTCATTTTTGGGTGAAGTATCCCTTTAAATCGACAAAAGCGATGTATAAACAGAAAGCATAACAAAAGCATGCGCTTCAAGGTTTCAAATAACATTTGTGGAGGAAAAAAGCCACAATAACAGTGAAATAAGGTTTCAACGTCATTCAGCATATATAAATGTGCATTTCACCTCTTCCAACTTGTACTTATTAAAATATATATTCTTTGCAACTTTAGCTCCTGTCACTGTACTGTCCTTCATTCATTCATTCATTTTCTTTTCGGCTTAGGCCCTTTATTAATCTGGAGTCGCCACAGCGGAGTGAACCGCCAACTTATCCAGCATTTGTTTTACGCAGCGAATGCCCTTCCAGCTGCAACTCATCTCTGGGAAACATCCATACATTCTCATTCACACTCATACACTACGGACAATTTAGCTTACCAAATTTAACTGTTCGCGCATATCTTTGGACTGTGGGTGAAACCGGAGCACCCGGAGGATCCCACGCGATTACAGGGAAAACATGCAAACTCCACACAGAAATGCTAACTGCCCCAGCCGAGGCTCGAACCAGCGACCTTTTTGCTGTGAGGCGACAGCAATACCTACTGCGTAGCTACCTATCATAATAAATGAAAGTGGCTGTTACATTATTACTATTATATTTTAAATAATTAAAAATATCTTGTGAGCCATATCCTAAATCTTCTGAGGTACCACATTACACCAAACTATAAGAGTCATTTAAGCTGTTTCAAATATACAGCAGAATTTTATCCTTAACATCAAAGTGTCTGTCTGGCTAACACCCCTTTTGTTATACTACAATTCTAGCATCTGTGCATCCTTAAAGTTTGTTTAGTTTTGTTTTTAACAGGTGACAGTGGATTATTTGCATTATCAAACATGGCGTTGCAACATTTCATCAATGATAACATCAAATGAAACTGGTTCTTTTTGAATACTTTTTTGATATTTTGATGGATGTTACCAATTAGACTGTTGGAAAAGGTCCAAGTATGCTTCAACCCTTTATCGGGCGAAAAAACATATGGTAACTACACTGACATACATATCTTAAGTAATTCAATGAGTGTCCTATTATGGGTTAATAGTTTCGTTTTTAACCCTGTACTCACATTAGGAAAAAAACTGCTGTATTTCATACTGTATGAATTGTATACTGTATATATACACACATGCTGTATTTCAAGTCACAAATAAGCAAGAAATAAAATACATACTATAATAAAACAATTAAAAACTGAACTTAAGTCATTGCAGGTAAGAATTCTCTAGAATCATTTCTGACAGGTCACATATTTCTCTTTTCACCATTCCATAATTCAAAAAGTATTACAAAAACCAAGACGAAAAATGCAGTTTTACCATTTTTGTAGAATAAAATGGTGTATTTAACCAGGTACATCTTCTGTAAAGGCCTTCAGAACATACAGTAGATATGAATAAAACTGAAGCTTGGTGAATGCAAGTGCTGCTGAAGAGGAGATTTATAGCTCGCTGCACGAAAAAAAAAAAATCTTTCAGAATATGTACTGTAATGGAAATTTACAGACACAAATCGATATGCAATGTGCAATAAAAGAAACACTTACAACTGCATTTTGGATCTTTTCTTTGTGTGTTAGACTGAAAGAAAAACTGTTTTGGCCTGCAGTGTCTTGCAGTTAGTCCACAAGTCAGTCAGCATGCCTATGTTGGTGTATGAAGTATAGTGATCGCTAACTATCGCTAAGTTGTAGGGCTGGGCGGTATATCAAGTTCTGGGGATATATCGATATGATTCCCTAACACGATGCGGGATTATCCAATATCATTCATATCGATATGGTCTGAGGCCACACGTAGGCATGGGCCAGTATAGGATTCTAACGGTATAAAGTGGATAAAAATATCACGGTTTCACGGTATGACGGTATTGTGATTACTGCTCTAAAATATATTCTTTTTAAATGTCTGAGTAAAAAACAAAACCTTTTTCCCCTTTGAACACAATATATTTTATTTTGAGAAACATTTAAAGTATTTTGGAGCAGTTATCATGTCAGGATAAATAATTCTAGTGAATCATTGACTTCTGCTGTCTTTATTAGTTTCAAAAACACAGATGTCTTTACAATTTACAACTAAAAAACTAAAAAAATAAATATCTAAATTAATGTAAATAAAAAAAAAATCTTACACATACCTTAGGAACAGTATAGCAGAAAACTTTGGCGGTATGAAAACCTTGACTATTCCATACCGCGGTATACCTTGAAAACGCTTGTCGTCCCATGCCTACGTGCGCATTCTGCGTGAAACAAACCACTCCAAGGTAGCACGCGAGCTCCACTTGCACTAATGTGCGCATGCACAAATGAATGATTCACTCCATGAGTCATACAAAAGATTTGTTCAAAATGAACGAATCGCTCATGAACGACCCATCACTGACGCGACATGGAGGAACATGCAGTGCCGGTGTTGTATCGAAATCTGACTCCCCCTCACGTGCAGACACGTCACACAGCGCCTGCAGCTGTCACAGCGGTTTATCATAAACCTTTTATCGATCATTTCTTCCGCAATTGACGGCAAGAACGAACATAGGAGCCTTGTCAAATTGACAAGTAGCACCTGAATGTGTTCAAAAGAATTAAAAACGCCAAATGGGACGAATTTATACCACATTTCAAAAGTGAAACCACCTCATATTCACTGATTATAAGTTCAGTATTTATTACACGACGGTTTCTTCTTTACATTTACGTTATAACACATTTAGCTCTACGTTCTGGTCTGTTATAATGACTGTTTACATTTATATGCCTAACCAGTATTTCATCACAGAACTCACAAACAATTTCATTACTTCTCAAATCTAAAGTCTATTCGTTTTCATCTCCTTATTTAATATTTAGTAAAACACTTTTTTTATATATATATATATTTTTGTATGGATGGGCCAGCCTTCAATCTGTGTGGGCCAGCGCCACCCTGGCCCTTATGTAGCCACACAACTGAATAGCAATGTAGTAGCACTTAGTAGTAGTAATCACTAAGTCGTAGTAGTGTGTACACAGTGGGCCAGCAAAGATGTAAGGCAGCGTGTGAGGTAAACAGTAATCTGGCTGCTATTGTGTTGGCACTGGTGTGTGTGTGTGTGTGTGTGTACTGGCTATCTGCCATCGCCGGCTGTGACCTTAGAGAAGGTGCAGAAATACGACTGACCTTCAGCACGCCTCAGTCACTCAGCCCTCATCTGAAACACTACACAAGTCCAACCTTCATACATCAACACAAACAGCGGGTCTCGAACAGCGTTAGATAAGGCCCAAAGGTAAACATATTCAAATGTCTATACCTGGGAAGGAGAATTTGTATCCAAAATGCTTGTTCGCTTCGTTTATTTTCGCACAATTATGGTGATGTAGCATTAGCGATGGCAAGAACTGACACATAACTGTTCACAAAAGTGTAGTAAAGGAAGGGATTAAGAATGCGTCAGCAGAAACGTTCCCAAGCCCGAAGTGGAAAAGCTAAACTCAAAGTTTACTTGTCACTTGACTGACTCAGAAAAAAAAAAAAAAAAAACACAGAGAGAGAGTTTCTAACTTTAGTTCAGCGAGTGGCCAACACACACCACCCTCCCCCCACACACACTCGCACTCCACCCCACTGCCATATTATCCAGAACATTATTTTGATTGTGAATTTCCTTCCCCTGCACATCTGCTGAGCTGAACTGGACTCGGAATATGCTTACGTGCCATGTCTAAATACAAAACACAGTCAAAGGAATATGCAATATCGACATAATGGGAGACTGCTTGGGGAACCAAAGTACACAGACCAACGAAAACAGACACGAGAAGAAAACTAAAAAGAAATATATGACGAGGACAAATTGGTGAACACTATTTTAGGGGGTTTTGCCGCTTTTATTGATTGAACAGATGTGAAATCTGTGGAAGAGATTCAAATCAACTAAAGCAAAACTGTACAAAATGTTGGAGCATGTGGACTCATGACTGTTTTGATAGATTAGACTTTTCAAACGTCAAGGATACACTGTAAAACCCAATAAGTTAAGGTAACTCAAACCATTTGAGGAAACCGATTGCAACAAAGCATTTAAGTTCAAAAACTAATCCTAAAGAGTACTGTGAACTTAATCCATTTAAGTGAATGAAGCAATTTAAGCACAATAAATGCCAATAAATGAAGAGAACTCAAACCAACTGAGTAGTGTAAAACCCAACAAGTTAAAGCAACTTAAACCGTTTAAGGAAACCTATTGCGACAAAGCATTTGAGTTAAAAAACTAATCTATATTAGTGCTGTGAACTTACTCTATTAAAGTTAAGTTAATGAGGTATTTAATTATCTTCAACACTGAGTTCAAAACTCATTTCAAATGAGCAGTATTAACTTTCTGTAAATTTTGAGAAACACTCATTTTTTTATTTGATAAAGGTGACTGTTGGGTTTTAGAGTGTGTTGTAAATTTCAAAATGAACATGGCGAAAGAAGAAAAACTGTTTATTTTACAGCTTTTGGATTTTGCATGTCTCAAAAATATTTGATTCACTTGTAAAAAATAGTTCACTTCATACGGACTAAGAGGAAAAGTATATCAATGCTTATACAAGTGATTGCAAATACTTTGGGAGAAGTAGAAGGTTTTTTGAAAAAAGTCAAAGTTTGTCGTGAAAGGTTTAGCATTTGAGAGAAAATGTGAATAGAAAACAACTTTTTTGTTAATATATTGTTTTATCGTTTTATCCTTTTAATCATTCTATCATTCTATCATTTAATCAATAATTTTAATGCTCTATAGTTTTATTGTTTGATGTACTGTATTGTTCAGTCGATCATTCTATCATTCTATCTATCGTTCTATCTATCCTTCTATTGTTCTGTCGTTTAATGGTTTAAAGTTTTATCTTTCCATCATTTTATTTTTCTATCGTTTTTATCATTTGATCTATTGTTCTCTGTCATTCTATATCTATCTATCTATCTATCTATCTATCTATCTATCTATCTATCTATCTATCTATCATTTATCTTTCTATCATTTTATTTGTCTATCGTTTTATCATTTGATCAATTACTCTATCTATCCAACTATCCATCTATCTCTTTCTATCGTTTTATTTTCTTTCTATCATTTTATTTTTCTATTGTTTCATCATTCAATCTATCTATCTATCTATCTATCTATCTATCTATCTATCTATCTATCTGTCTGTCTGTCTGTCTGTCTGTCTGTCTGTCTGTCTGTCTGTCTATCTATCTATCATTTTACTTTAGGGCTCTGTAAGCTGCAAGCTAATTAAATTGGCAGAAATCATTCAGCATAACTGATCCATTTACGTTAAATATTATTACACTGCATATCTGTATATTTTCCCATTTTAACATTTAAACAATGACTTGCCTATTTTTATTGCTATTTACTTGCACTATTGAACATAATCTTTAGCTAATCAAACCACTGACTTAAATTCACCATTATGTTTTTATACTAATCATTTTAATATTGACTAAACAGTTGCTTCATAAACAATATTTTAAGATTATATTTGGCTGTCTTAATTATCTAATAGTCATATTAACATATATAGAACAAAAATATAAATAAACCTAAATATAAACCGTACTCAACACAATATTTCCCCCTGTAAACCTGAGCATCAAAAACTGCTACTGCTTTTATTATTGACTACTGAATTCACGACAACAGCCATCACACTTTACATTTTCACGAAATCACATTACCGCCTTCATCACATTGGGCCAAATACATGTTTACCGAAGCATACCATAATTCACTGGATGCTCTAGAAGCGTTGATAGAAAAGGCCTCTGGTTTTTTTGGTCTTTGTCTGCGAGACACAGAAGAACACCTCAGCCCTCATTACCTCAATAATGCATGAAATGCGCTGCAGCCTGCAGACTGAGCTCTCCAAACGCTTTAAGTATTTATCGTGAACAGAACGCTATCAGAGCCGTTTCTAAATGGGTCTTCCCAGCCAGCTCTTTTTCGATTATGTTCGAGGGGATGACTGACCACCTCGATGGTGCTTTTTTTTTCTGTTGAAACGGCGTTGAGGAGCTGCTGTGCACCTGCCCGGCTGTTTCTCTATATCCTAGCGACTGAGCCGTGAGAACAATTAAGCCCATCGAAGCTAAATTAATCTGAGCGCATCGGTGAATGGCTGATAATCTCCGTGACCTATGGAGAGTTATTACCACCATGACTAACACAAAACAATCAACCCCATCCAAGATTGAGAGTTTTAAAGAGGTGACCAACACAACTGAAATAAAGATGTTTTTTGTTATGGAATCAAAAGGTTTACTTTAAAAAGAAAGAGTTTGCACAAAAAAATAATAATAATTCTGTCATTGTTTACTCAATCTGAAGTTTTTTTTCAGACCTATATCAACTTCTTGTAGACAAACGAAGGCTTTCTGAGCAATGTGGGTAACCAAAGAATTACATTTACCATTTTTTTGGGGTGATCTATGCCTTTAAGGCTAGGGCTGCGCGATATGACAAAAATGCAATCTCGATAATTATTTTCTATACTGAACCATAACGATATAAATTTCGATATAAATTGTTAATGCTTCCAGTTTTAAAAGAATACGCCAAAAATTAGAGGGTCCATTGAATGGCATAACATATTTTTGGCTGATAAATTGGCAGTAACTTGAGTACACATCAAATATCAACACTCTTTTAGATTCCCATTGTGGCACATTTCTGCTCTGTGATTGGTTCTTAGATCAATATAGAGTAAAAAAGTTCTGTGCTTATTGTTATTGACATACAATTTTTCATGATTCGATATAATATTGTTTATCGGCTCAGCCCTATTTAAGGCCTTTTAAAACGTGACATTAAAGGGACAGTTTACTCAAACATTTATAAAATGCAAGTCAATGGCTACTGTCATTTCCAGTTACAGATGATGATTTAAGGTATTTCAAAGCCAAAGTTGGGTTTGAAAAACCAACTAACTATTTATTGATGTGTAGATGCCAATATAGTTAGGACACACATTGCATTTGCGTCAGCTATTCCTCCTTTAATATACTACATTAAGACCTTTTATAATCAAGACTCATGCCTAGTCCAATACTAAACTCTGAGCAGCTTTTGAAACTGAACTTACTTGGATGCACTAAAAAAATGACTTTTGATGCTTTTTAAACTACTTACTTAAAAATGAATTGAAACAACATAATTCTTATGCTTTTTGGGTCAACTTAATGTTCAAGCCATGTAAATTTGTAACTTAATCAAGTTAACTTAATCGATTTGTGTTGAAACAACATGAAGAATTATGTGGAATCCAGCCTTTTTTACAGTGCAAACTGATCTTAACATACATTACATATAATTTAAGTGTCTTCGTTTTGAATCAAATTTAACGCCAGTAACATTTTTCTCAAAGGCACAATTATAAAAAAAAAAAAAAGACTTTACTAATTGAACCAATCCTCAATCCTTGCTTTGTAAAAAGGTCAATTTTCTGCATCTAGTGAATGTGGTAGATCAGGCATACAGCCTTTGCGTAGTTGCACCAAAAATGTAACTACATGTCACAATGACGCAGAACACAAGTGATTGGTCAGTTTGGTAGTGGTGACAAGTGTGGATGGGGCCGAGCACAGTTCAAGCAAAGCGAGACTAGTGGTGCAAGTGTTTTAACAAGTCTTGAGTCCCACTGATGAGCTGCTGATGTACACTTTTCACACCTTTTATGAGTAAAGTTCACACCTTTTTCTTCCATGAATGAGCCTGAACTTCTTCTACCATAATTTTGCAGATATTTTGGTGTAAACTCTAAAACACAGGCAAAAACATTTGCCACAATTTAACATAGAAACCCAACGGCCTACTTACTAGACATGGGACGATAACCGTTTTCAAGGTATACCGCGGTTTGGAAAAGTCAAGGTCTTCATAACGCCAAAATTTTCTGCTATACTGTTCCTAAGGTGTGAGTAAGATTTTTTTGTTTACATTGTTTTTTGTTTTTTAGGTGTAAATTATAAAGACATCTGTGTTTTTGAAACAAATGAAGACAGCAGAAGTCAATGATTCACTTGAATTATTTATCCTGACACGTTTACTGCTCCAAAATACTTTAAATGTTTCTCAAAATAAAATATATTGTGTTCAAAGGGGGAAAAGGTTTTGTTTTTTACACAGACATTTAAAAAGAATATATTTTAGAGCAGTAATCACAATACCGTCATACTGTGAAACCGTGATATTTTTATCCAAGGTTATCATACCGTCAGAATCTTATACCGGCCCATGCCTACTACATACATTTCAGAAGTGTTATTGAAGCGAACGCAGAATTATAAATGAACACAACAAGGTATGAGCTGTGGGATCTCATTCTTTGCAGAAATACAAATAAGGTTTAAAACCTGCCTGTAAAACCAGCCCTAATGATAGGTACATATCTTTTATTATCATTAGTCTCAATAATACAATCTCATATTTATGTCAATGGTTACCACTAGTCGATTGCCATTTGATGCATTTGTCAAAGTATCTTATATGCAACAGAATGTCACTGCTTAACAACTAGGCAAAACTGAACTAGATGTAGTTGCACAGGCAGGGGAAATACGTTGCAGGTTTACCCTGAATTTCAGCTATCATTCTTGGATTAAACTGGCCTTTAGAAATGTGTAGCAGAAAAGATAAAAGATATTTTGAAGAACGTTTCTGCACACAATCAAAGTCAACAGTGTCCAGCGTATTGCTGTATCCCAATGTTCTTCAAACTATCTTCTTTTATCAGTCATCCAGGTTCGGAAAGGTCTTTGTGTCTCAAACCTCTCAATGTTTCCCTTTCCATCCAACACAAACGAAAGACAAGAGGAGGAGATGCAGATGAGGAAAACGGTTTGGAAATCCGTCCATGCTTGTTTTCCTAAATTTGCTTTCCATTTCAAAGGCCGGTCTGCAGTTTCGCCAACCCTCTCATCTCAATAACGTCGCTCTGAATGGGATAGAGGGAGCACAAGAGAGTGAGAAATAAAGAGGCGGAGAGCAGAAGAGAGGGGTCCCCCTCTGAGTTGGCCAGCGTCCAGTGAAAGCTGTTCAGAACATGGGAAACATGGTGTCGCAGCGCAGTCCAATCAGCTCGTCTGGCCTGCGGTTTTCCCAGCGAGTACCGTCATGAGCGCTCCTCTCCTTCTACGGGTCCGCTTTCACTAGCATGCCTCCGGGAACAACAAACTCACGCTGCCAAAACACGACCACACACACACACAATGGCAGATGCAAACGCATACACGCTCTCGTGAATGCACAACTACTACCCCCTACTTTTTCTTAGACCTGACTTTGCCAAAACCGTCAGTTGGATTAGTCAGCAAAGCAGTGCTCCATGAGTCTTACTGGCAGGACGTGACGTTGCCAGAGGTTCAGAGAGGCTGAAGGTTAAAAGTAGGGCTGACTGATGTTGGAAAAAACTGACATTGCAATATTTTGTTTTGCTACAATATATATTGCGATATGAATATAATTTCACCACATCATTTGAATAGCTCTATTAGGAAAGATTTCATTCATTTAGATCGAATGGGGTGATCAAGTCTTTACGCAGTACATCTGTTTAATAAACAGTGCTTTATGGTTTTCTGGAGTCTAACAGTATTTAACACAAACTTTTTACTGTCAATTGCAAAAATAACATGGTCATCATTGTAAAAACGATTTTATACAATAATATAAAACTTATTTTTACTAATATCTTCATCTTTTAATATTCAGTAGATAATCTAATCCTGCAATGTGACTATTGCAGATACACACACTGCGATATTGATGCTCTAACAATATTTTGTTCAGCCCTAAAGGTTTGTTCAGTCTAAAATGCAGCAAAATCTGCCATCATTTATTCACCCTAATGTTGTTGTAAAAGCAAAGGAAGATTTGTTGAACTTCGTAACACAAAGACTTTTGTGCTTTTGTTTAAAATCCTAAACATTAAAATAAAAAATAAATTCTTTTTCATTTGCCAATTTAAGCTTTTATTCACACATTTATCATTATTTATCATTATTAACTTGTTTTCTGAGCAGAGTCATTCTAAATATTTTAGTATTTTATGAAGAGGTCATTTTTATCACGTATGAGTTTCTGCAGGTCGATCAATAGCTGTCATGTATTTCTAGCTCCTGAACAGGTTCTTTCCACGTCTGTGTGTTTTTCAAGCTTTAAATAGTTTACTGACGACAATCCTTAGCACACAGTCACTTCACAAAGTCAATGACTAATGTCGAAAAGAGCAGAATTGGTTTTCTTTTATGAATGGGCATAATTCTATATATAATGAAAATATTCTACACAAGCTAAAGAACAAACAGAATCCCAAACCTGACGAAATAATAAACCTCACTGGTTTAACCTCACTGATGACTCAAACTCTTCAATTCTAAAGAATTTAATTTTGATCTCTTTATGAAGTCTCTGAGTTGTTGGTGAACAGATTTTCAAAGGAGTGACAGAAATATCTTTATATTAATGTCTTGTTTGTGATCTGAAGATTAATGACTTTCTGGGTTGTTGTTTTTATGTTTATCATAATTTTTCAACCGTTTGTTGATAGAGCACATTTTTTTCTTTTTCTTTTTTGACACTCACCGGCCACTTTATTAGGGACACCTTCCTAGTATCGGGTTGGACCCCCTTTTGCCTCAAATCAGAGATTTTTGTCCCTGTTGACAAGATAGCATATTGATATGATCACTCAGTTGCTGCAGATTTGTCAGCTGCACATCCATGATGCCAATCTCCCGTTCCACCACATAACAAAGATACTCTGTTGGATTGAGTTCTGGTGATTGTGGAGGCCATTTGAGTACAGTGAACTAAACAAGTTACTCAGGTAGGCTGTGGTGTTGACACAATGCTCAATTGGTAAAAATTGGTGAAAATTCCCAGTAGATCAGCTGTTTCTGAAATACTCAGACCAGCCTATGTGGCACCAACAACCATGCAACCTTCAAAGTCACTTAAATCACCTTTCTTCCCCATTCTGATGCTCGGTTTGAACTGCAGCAGATCGTCTTGACCATGTCTACTTGCCTAAATGCATTGAGCTGCTGCCATTTGACTGACTGATTAAAAAATTTGCTTTAACAAGCAGTTGGACAGGTGTACCTAATAAAGTGGCCGGTGATCGTATGTCAATATACTATTGAAATATGACAACTATTATATAGAAATGTGTAATATAATATATATCAATATGTATATTCATCATTTAGCCATTTCCCCCTTGCATTATAACAACTTAAGGCCCTTTAAATGATACTTTTTTTGTTTTTAAGCTTTACCATATGCCATTCTGCAGAAAAAACAGACCACTAGACAGACTTATTATTATCAAATGTACACTGAGGTAAAAGTTCCTAGTTTATCGTCTCAAGTCTCAACAGATTTTTTTTGTAGGCGTTTTTGAACTCTTTGAATTGACTCGTTCATATCACTTATCTTAGATTATCATTCTGAACCGTGTACATCACGTGACTCGTGCAGTCCTCGATGTGAGCAACAGCATTCCAGTGATTCTGAACTTGTCTGAACTTCCTGAATATGACAGATTGCTATCAGACATTTCTGGATGGATCCTTTAATTTGGAATTAGCATGAGATCAGTAGCTGAAATCTTAGAGCTACCAGCAAAAGCAAACAGCGCAGAACATATTTCCCAGAGTCTCGAAGCGATGATTCAGACACCAGAGGAAGCTATACAGACTGAAGAAACGTGAGGCAAAACACACAATGCTTCCACTCATTGACACACCGACTCTCTCACCCCCCCTCCGTTTCTGGCCTCGGATGCAGGTCGTGTAAATCCATAACAAAACGCACATTCCAGCGTGACAGATAATGCATCTCTCCATAATGGAGGTCTTGGATGCATTTGGAGTGAGTATCTGTGTGTGGACGTGTGTTTAACCGAGATAATACCTCCGTGAAAGTGAAAGTCCTGGATTAAAACGGCATATAAGCCACCTGATTGCTCGGAAAGATAAAGCAGACCTCTAAATGAGGGATTGAGATGTTTTAGGTGGGCTGAGGTCTCAAATAGTACCATCAGCACTGGATGTTCTGTTCATGTTATTTTTTTTTTACATTCTTATAAATACAAAATAGCAAATGAAAATACAAAACAAGTGTGCTTAAAAGAACGACAACAAATGTTGTATGTAAATCTATTTCGTGGATAGACAGATGTTGAGATAGTCAGACATCGATAGGCAGTCATAGACAGATAGACAGAGAGATTGACAGACAGATAGATAAACAGATGATGAATAGATAGATGAATAGATGGATTAACAGTTCAATAAAAACTGAAAGACAAGTAAATGAATGGATTGGTGGATAGAAGAATGGGTAGAATGACTGATTGACTGATAGAATGATAAATATATAGAATGATGGGCAAAATTATAGAACAATAGAATGGATGCTAGATAGAATGATATAAAACGACAGAATAAGATAAAATGATAACAATAGAATTACAAAATTACTAAATAGAATGTTAAAACTAGATAGACAGAACACTAGACAGAATAATAGATTAATAGAATGTTAGACAAAATTATAGAACAACAGAATGATAGAATTCTCAATAGAAAAAAACGACAGAACAATAAAACGACAGAACGATAAAATTATAAAACAACAGAACGATAAAACTACAAAATAGAGCGATAAAACGATAGATATACAGAACATTAACTTGATAGATGTACACATAGAACGTTAGATAGAATGACAGAATGATAGACAGACCATTTTAGAACAATAGAATGGATAAAATGATAGAATTATAAAACGCTAGAATGATAAAATGATAACTATAGAACGATAAAAAAAATGGATGGATGGACGGACGGATGGGTGGATAGAATGATAAACAATGGAACGATAATATGATCAAACAATAAAACGATAAAACAATATAGAACAAGGAAACAATAGTGTGATAAAACATTAGATGGACGGTTGGATAGATAGAATGATAAACAATAAAGAACGATAAATTGATAAAACAACAGAAAGATTAAACTATAGATAGAGTGACAAAATGATAGATAGACCGAGCGATAAAATGATAGCTATATAGAACAATAAAATATAGATAGATGATAGACAAAACAGACGAACAATCGATCAATCATTGAAAAACAGTAAAACGATAAAGGATAAAACAATAGATGGACGAATGGATGGATAGATTGATAAACAATAGAACGATAAAATGATAAACCAATAGCATGATAAAACTATAGAGACAAAGTGATAAAATGATAGATCGTGATTCAAAGATAGATATATTAAACTATAGAGTGACAAAACGATAGATAGACAGACAGACAGACAGACAGACAGACAGACAGACAGACAGACAGACTGACTGACAGACAGACAGACAGACAGACAGACAGACAGACAGACAGACAGAC
>CAIGQQ010011173.1:10429710-10453113 GCA_903798035.1 Danio albolineatus | reverse complement strand
AGACAGACAGACAGACAGACAGACAGACAGACAGACAGACAGACAGATAGATAGATAGATAGATAGATAGATAGAACAAATGATCGATCAATCATAGAACAACAATAAAACGATAAAGAATAAAACAATAGATGGATGAATGGATGGATAGATAGAATGATAAACGATAGAACGATAAAATGATAAAACAATAGCATGAAAAAACTATAGAGAGACAGAGTGATAAAATGATAGATCGTGATTTAATGATAGAAATATATAGAACAATAAAATAATAAAAGGATAAAACAATAGAGATAGAACTGTAAAACAATAGCGAGAATGATAGACAGACAGGCAGACAGACAGACAGAAGGACAGGTGAGCAGACAGACTGACAGATAGACAATAGACAGACCAAACAAAACAGCAAAGAGTTCTTGACATGACGATTACTACAGCGCAAGCACAATCAACAGAGATATGATTCATCTTGTTTAATAACTAAAAAAACTGCCCAAAATTCTGGAAGACCGCAGGCACAGTGGCCTTTTTCAGTATGTCGATATTTATAGTGATTTGTTTCTGCGCAGAGAGGTTCAAGTCTGTTTAATTATGCTGTAACTCCCAGGACACACAGCGGTCTTTTTAAAAGCAACTTGTTTGAAATATTCTCTGGCTGGTGGCCAGGAGAGCCATCAGTGTCAGATGTACATATCGGCCTGCCAAGAGAAATAGTCCAGCCCAAGCGAACGCAAACACCTCAAACAATCCTGCACACACTGATGATGACCGAGCGGCCAGACCATCGTCTGTTCCTCGCAATGCTTTTTATAACATGCACAGTCACTGGGTAACTTTGGCCAATCAGGACTCCAAATTTGACCTGTCGCAAAAATCAATATATCAACTTACATGGACATGACACCGAGAATTTCTTTGGTGCTGCAATCTACACTACCGGTCAGGTATTTTATTAGTTTCTTCTTAATTTAACACACAATATCATACAAAAATACAAAACGCATACAAATTCTTCACAACTTAGAAAACTGTTAACAAATTTAGAAAACAAATGAATAATTAGGAAAACACTAACAAAAGTATAAAGATAACTACAGAGTACAACAGACATGTTCATAATTCAAGTGAAGAAATGAAATGCTCCCATATATCCACTTCCTTATAATCTCCATTCATTTTGGCCAACATTTTTTCATATGACACATTCTCAATCATGAATTCCATCCTTAATTTAAGTGTAGGGCATTGAATGTCTTTGCAAAACCTCAGTATTATATGTGCTGCTGTAGTTATACTAATAGTTATAATAGCTCATCATTACTAATAGTTAATAACTCATCATTACTAATAATTATAATAACTTATCATTCGTAAAATGTGGAACTTCGGTTTTACACCTAAAAGACAAATCCTGGGTGAGAGAGGAATATTAAACTCCAGACATCTACCTAATTGTCTTAACAGAGATTCCCAAAAGGGTTGAGTTTTTGTGCATTGCCATAAAGCATGGAAGTATGTGCCAATCTCTTGTTCACATTTCCAGCATTTATTATCTTCCAATAGTGTAGTAATACTTATGAAGTATTTTATACTGTATGGTCAATGGGATTTTTAAATGTTACAAAATAAGCTTCTCGTGCTCACCACATGGCTAATAAGGTACATGCACAGCTAGTGTTTCTTCCCATACCGATAAACTTCTGGTGAGTTGTTAATGTGACTTTTTAAAAATTTTATACGGTTCCTTTCACAGCATCGATGTTGTAATATGATTAAAATATAATCAGTTAAATAGAGTTCAGCTTTCATTAAGTTGTTTAAGCGTAAAACGAGATGAAAATCAGTGTACACGCAAGTACCGTCAGAATCAGCAGGCTAGCGCAGAAGCTCCATTGAAAATACTGGGGTAAAATGATTTTTTTTGTTTTAAAGATATGGCACGGAAAGATTTTATTTAATGCAGTGCTTCGCGTACATTTGGAGACCCACTTTAAATCTTATATCAACCATTTTCATAATTCTCTGAAACGTAAATAAATAAAACTGTAAGCACATCTCTCTTAGTGTCGTGTCCTTTGGAAGCCCAAATACAGAAGCAGATCAAGCTCTGTAAAAACAGGAGCGTTTGGATGGCATTTTAGCTTTCTCTGCTATAACATTACAGTGTTTCTGGCCACACCCCTTCGCTATGCAGAGTGTGTGTGTGTAATCTGAAGGGTTTATGACATCGTTAACCAGGATGTTTGTTTTTTTTACTCCCTAAGCTAAGCTAACCCTGTAAAAGCCATGAATTGTGACCGCTGACCGTGTTACATTCAGAGATGTTGTTTATGTTCACACAGCTACATTACACATCAACTACAGTTTACAATATGATATCGTAGTGGACCACCCCTTTGAAGAAAACAGACCTTAAATACGCCAATTTTGTAACGGGGTATATTTCTCCGGAAACGTTTGACCCAGATTACAAAAGAATTAATAGTCCTTCTGCATACTTCTGCATATACCATATTGTGCTGATTTAAAACGCCAAGAAGAGCATCAACAACCAAAAAAAAAAGATGCCGAAAAATCCCCTTTGGATGAAAATGCAGGGAGCGGCAGTGTAAAATGCGATGGCGTGGATATAGGCCAGGTGTGACGTTCTCATAAATAAGCAAAAAAGAATCCTCGGCCGGCCGGCTATTTTCATTCCTTCTCGCTGAAATTCACCTGATATATTCGGCACCTCTGATCTCCTCGGATCTGTCTCTGATATCCCGCGGGAGCGAGGAGAGCACATCCTCTGCCCGGCTGCTGTTAGGACTAATAACAACACCAACATCCCGCCAATCTCTCCACACTGCGAGCTAGGCCAGCCAGGGGCCAACACACACACATACACACATACACACACACACACACACACATCTGACCAAGTACAGTCCATTTTCAGACACTTCCTGCTAAAAATAATTACCCTCCTGGAGACAGAACCTCGCTGGAGGCTGCACAGACATTTTGTATAAAGAGAGGGAACAAGGGGACGAGGAAGTGCTGGAATTAAAGGGGCAGCACTGCATGTTGGACCTGAGATGCAACGATCCTGGGACGTCATTGCCATCGCCTGCTATAGTGTCTAAAAAAAGCAGAGTAAGGGTTTACCTTTCCCTATAGTAAACATTACAGGTAACTGTGAGAGCTGTTGTGGAGATTCAGGTTTGAGTTAGAACAACAGATGAATAAATTGAGATTAAAGTTTGGGTGAAATAACTGCATGAGGGACAGCACGGTGGCTCAGTGGTTGGCACTATTGCCTGACAGCAAGAAGGTCAATGATTCAAGTCCTGGCAGGGCCAGTTGGCATTTCTGTGTGGCGTTTGCATGTCCTTCCAGTGATCGTGTGGGTTTCCTCCAGGTGCTCCGGTTTTACCCACAGTCAAAAAACATGAAGTATAGGAGAATTGGGTAAACTAAATTGCCCATAGTGTATGAGTGTGTGTGTAAATGAGCGTGTATGGGTGTTTCCCACTACTGGGTTGCAGCTGGAAGGACATCCTAGGTGTAAAACATATGATGGAACATTTGGCAGTTCATTCCGCTGTGGTAACCTCTGAAATAGAGACTAAGTCAAAGGAAAATGAATGAATAATTGCACGAGTATTTGTTTTTCTAAAGCACACTAAAGTTTTGCACGATTAAAACTCGCTTCCATTTCAATGGTCTAAAGATAATTTTCAAAAATAGTGAAAAAAAAATTATAAATGGTTTAAACGTAAATTACTAGTCTTCCGTATTTTGTGATTGATGTTTCATTTATTTTATGCATTATTATAATGAAAAAGTGACTTTTATTGACATTATAATTATTTTAAGGGCACATAAAGGTACAAAAATTATAAAGTTGAATTATCATTGGGAAACACGGTAGCTCAGTGGGTAGCACTGTCTCACAGGAAGAAGGTTGCTGGTTCGTGTCCCGGCTGGGTTAGTTGGCATTTCTGTGTGGAGTTTGCATGTTCTCCCAGTGTTGCCGTGGGTTTCCTCCGGTTGCTTCAGTTTCCCCCACAGTCCAAAACATGCGGTATAGGTGAACTCTGTGTGTATGAGTGTGTATGGATGTACAGTACTGGGTTAAAACATATGGATAAGTTGGCGGTTCATTCCACTTTGGTGACCCCTGAAGAATAAAGGGACTGAGCTGAAGGAAAATGAATGAATGAATGATCATTATTACCTTATATCATGTCTCATAACGCAATTCACAATTGTAAATATACAGAAAAAAATCTGTGACTCACAAAATATGTAACCTGTTAGCTGACAGATATGTTTACAGTGTATATTCAGATAAATCTTAGATATATAGATAGAGTATATTCTGTTTACTAGTAAAAATATTGTAGGTTTAGTAAAAAATAATATAAAAATCACTAAAATACTTTAATATAAAAATAATATTTACATTTATTTATTCTTTTTTTTCAGCTTAGTCTCTTTAATAATCAAGAGTCGCCACAGCGGAATGAACCACCAATGTATCCAGAATATGTTTTACGCAGCGGATGCCCTTCCAGCTGCAACCCAGTACTGGAAAACATCCGTACACTCTTGCATCCCCACACATACACTACAGCCAATTTAGCCTACCCAATTCACCTATAGCGCATGTCTTTGGACTGTGGGGGAAACCGGAACACCTGGAGGAACCCCACACGGGGAGAACATGCAAACTCTACCCAGAAACGCAGTCGGGGCTCGGACCAGTGACCTTCTTTCTTTGAGGCGATCGTGCTGCCACTGCACCACTGTAACACCCATTTACATTTATTTAAAATGTAATATTTATTTTAATTTAAAAATATTGGTCAATTTTACTTGTTTACATAAAATTTGGCAATTTATTACAGTAAAATCTAAAAAAATACACTTTAATTAACATTTTATTTTAGAACAAAAATGAAAAAGTATTAATTTCACCATTATTATGTAAATTTTGAATTGGAATTAGCAATATTATTTAGTTAAAACACTTGAGAGAAAAACAACACAATTTAGAGCCATATCAGAGTAAATGTTTAACCACATAATTATCAAAAATGCCACTAAAAGTCTGAGGGAATATTGACATACAAAATATTATTAAAAAGTCTAATACCAAGATCAGAAAAATCATTAAAGAGAATTGAGGGAGAAATATTTTCATTCGTCTACCCAAAACGAGCACAGCCTCCAACTAAAGCACCACTATTGTTTTGTGCCATGAATGATCAGACACAACAGTAGCACTACTCATGCCCCTGCGAACAAGCAAATTTGGAGGTCTGACCCCTCCCAGACCCCCCCGTCTGCGGCGATACGCAAGCGTGAGCCATCGGCAGAACAAATCAGCAGAGCAGCGCCGGGGTCAGCATTTCTCCACCCACCCAACATGGAAATCCATGTCAGTCTCCCTCCCCATGGGCACCATTTGAAAGCTTAATATCGTTTTCCAGCCACTAACGGCATCTGGCTTCCATTTCCACTCCTCCTGGAGGTTTTCAGGTCACTAATAATAACTGTTTCAGGCAAAAGTGAAAGTTCAGCCAAAGTCTAGCTCCGAGCCAGATCAGGGAGCCGCGCTGCCGCTGAGTGTGAGGTGGAGCGGCCCGGTTCCCCAGGCGCCCAGGCCCCCGCTGAGGATTTGTTTTGTTTGGGTTTTTAAAGTGCTGAGCCCAGGCTGGCAAGGGACGTCTGGAGTAAAACCCAAAAAGTGTGTGCGCAAGGGGTAAGACAGAAGGGAAAATGCGCGGCCGGGAGGTTAAAGGGTCTCCTGATTATTTCCCATTCTCACAGAGCACTTAAACCACAGCTGGGTGCAAACTCTACGCTTGGGCTACCTGAGACTCTCAAAGAATAGTAATGGAGCAAGGAGGCACTCCAAAAGTTCTGAGGTGAACTCTTCCGGAAACTTTGAGACATTCCCAAAATGCTGTCATCTTCTCCCCTCCCAAACTTCAGCTATTATGGAATATTGCATGAAAAATGTTTAATGGAAATGCCAAGATGTGCATAACTCTTAAAAATGCCCATAAAAAGACTTGGGGGCCGATCACACCAAATACACTTTTGCGTTGAGAGGCACATCTTTCGAATGGTTTACTAACAGTAGCAAGTGTTTTGAGCGCTGCTTATGTGCCCTGCGCACCTTACGTTTTAGCCACCTGCTGCACCTCAGGTTTTTGCCGTTGCGCTCAAAGTCAACTCTGAGAGGAAAAAATGTGTTATGTCAGTCACGTCTGTTTCATTTTCCAATAAAAGGAAAGCAGAGGCTGAGTTTACGTTGAGGTGACAGCAAGGTTTGTGTTGTCAAGAGGACTATGGAGACTTTTAAAGATGGAGGAAAGACTAGTGGTTGCTTTTTCAAGTAATCCAGAGCTGTATGAATATTACAATATTATTAAATATTTAAATTCTAACAATATCAACAGCAGCGCTCTCACACAATACGCAACTGATACAATCATAGCCTAGTGACATAAAAAAAAAGCACACCGCACTTCTTTTTTCTTGTCAACAAAAAAGGCAGTGTGGTGCGCCTTCCATCTTTGCAATGTAAAAGCGCATTTGGTGTGATCGGCTACTTAATCATCACTTTCGACCCATAGACTTGCAATGATATGCAATGCAGCAGACTGGAAATTCAAGCTTGTGCAAAAAACTTTACCAATGATTATTTGAAGAATTTGTTGTGGAGTTAATCAAGCCTTTCTGCAACGATGAGTCACACACAATCACTTGCTTTTTTTAATGTCTAGTAGTCTTGTTTAATCCCGACCTATTTATACAGCGACGTACGACAGAATTTCAGAATGGTCGTTTTAGAGTTTTTTTCCTTCACGTGGTCAACTGGTGAAGTTTATTCCTCACCACTGCCGCCAATGGCTTACTTGGTTTGGTACTGGTGGAGCACAGTGTTTGGACTTTCAGCAGTGAAAATTAAACCACACTGAACTGAATTAAACTGAACTTCAATTCTGAAAACTGGACTGACAGTTTCAATTTAGTAGAACGTCTATGTTAAGCTGCTTTAACACAAAGCACTGTAAAAATGTACATTGTAAAAGCGCTATAGAAATAAAGACGAATTGAATTTCACATGCTCATGTGATTTTGTTTAAACAGATCATGTTAGTGGGTGTGATAGGACGGCATAATTAGACAAACCAGTGGAATGACCACATTGTAAAATATCTGAAAGGTTGTTTTGGTCAATTTAAAATTCCTCAGCCAAAGTCTGTCATCAAAGTGGTTCAGTATTAACATTATTATATTATTATTATCACCTCCAGAACTGTTTTGAATATCTGCGCCCCCCAAAGAGAGTCTCGTGCCTCCAAAATTCACCACACTTTCATTGCATTTCGTCTTCTGAGGCACAAGTAATTCATTATAAGAAAAAGGCCCACAGTGACTTCTCCTAGTTCCTAGCATATTCCATTTTTCTTGTTGATATTTGGTGCAACTGTTTCAGGAATTGAGGATTTTGTTCTCTTTGACTCTTTATTTGCAAACGGTTTACGCGATATTCCAGTTTTGCACACAAGTCTTAGTCGCATCTTTGTATGGAAACATAGCTAATGGCCCAAACCTTCCTGCTGGGGAACCACAGAGATTCTACTCAAAAAAAAAAAAGTGTCTTGAAAACCTCGGCTTACTTTGACCGGCTTTTCTGAGACCAGACAATAACTGTGAGTAGCAAACTGAAGCGTAATGTTTATTTTCTCAGAAACAGTACTAAATTCTTCCAACCAAAAAAAAAGAAAAAGTTCCTTGCTCTGAGTTTCAGAAAAGCTCTCTTGCCCTGTTCTGTGCTGAAACAGAAGAGGATCCAGAGAGATCTGGTTTATGTTCCCCTGTTATGAAGATTAACCTTCTTTATGGACACAATTACTCATCCGTACAGGATAAGACTGCGGCTAAATTAGGAGCCACCATCATATCACATAATGTACTGAGCATCTGGGGCTCCTCAGGAATAAAAACTCCTCGAACAGCTTCCAAAGAAAACTCCTGTTTTTATAGACGCACTATTCTCATTAGATTAGAGGCGAGTTTATGTGACGGCGCTTACGAAAAAATGTTTTGTTGCTCCAACAATGCACTAGCTAAACACATAGGAGCCTAGGATTTCTGAAATGCAAAGTACGCAAATGGAACAGAGGAATCTAGTCATAAGTCAAATGTTGGACGAATAAATAAAAAAACATGCAAACAAATAAGCTTTGTGGCGTTTTAAGAATTTGGCGTCTCAAAATGAACACATTAGAGCAGCTCTCAGAGTTACGTCACCCAAATTCCACCATTTTATTTGGGGAAAAACTACTGTCATGTACGCAAACTCATGTCTTCATGACAGAACATCGAAAAAGTTTTGATTTAATTCTTAAAATTGAAAGAAATATTCTATTGTACATTACAGACAGCTACATAGTATTAAAGTGAGTCATGTAATAGCATAACAGTATTTTTAACATTAAATTAGCATCTACACTGTAAACTTTATCAGACACACTCATGTCTTCCACAAAACATTACGAATGCCTGATTGATGGAGCATAAAGAAGCCCAATGATCTTTCTGTGTTACAAAAAAAAACATCATAAGGGTGAGCAAATGCTAACAGAACAGCCAAAGACAATTTGCAGACTAGCTTTAGACACAAAGGGCACCTATCTTATGTAAGCTGTTTGGAAAGAACTGTGTGTAGGTATAGTGTGTCCACAGTCATACTGGAGTGATATAAAGACAATAAGTCTTTTTTTTATTTCCTGACGTTAAAATAGAATTCAAAATCCCCCCCATTTTGAGGCCCACCACAACGTGACGTAGGAGTGCGGTTTCCCCACCCACTGAATTGATTGACAGCCGAGTATTGTAGTTATGCGCATAATCAAATCAACAAGACTGGATGTGCGCAAAGGAACTGGGATCAAAAGATCTGTTCAGCGCTCTATGATCATCAGTCATCACCAATCATTTTGCGCTCTATGATCATCAATCATTTGAATTTTTAAAACAGTACATGTTTGAAATGAATTACAGCGATTTTACCATCTTTATTACCACAGCCGCACGCCAGTACAATTCTAAAAGATGACGCTTCAATCCTGGTTTGTGGACGTTAAATCGGTTTATTTTGTACATTAACATAACGGATATCCATACAGCAGTAGATATTAATGTGTATTTAGTTTTTAGTAACGTGTAACATGGTGTGTGACTCATCGTTGCAGAAAGGCTTGATTAACTCCACAACAAATACATCAAATAATCATTGGGAAAGACCTTACTGTAGTATTTCTCACAAATGTTATGTGAAATCAGCTTCTTTCATGTTTGTCACTGTGCTGTTTATCTGACGGAGACACTCTGACAGGGACATGGGAATGGTGGACGTGGAGAAGTAGCATTAAAGGCACAGGCAACAAAAACAGCTACATTGTGTTCAGAGCAGAAAATTCCAATGTTCTGAAAGGTATAATAAATAATCTGAGGGGTGGTTTGAGCTGTAACTTTACAGACACATTCAGGAGACACAAAAGGCTTATCTTAAATCTTGAAAAATGGTTAAATAGGTGTCCTTTAAGCCTTAAAGCTACTCCATACAAAAAAATACTTTATAAATGACACTTAGCTGAGCATAGATATGGTAAATGTACTTCAACAAAATATATGACGGTTGCTATGCGTGTGCCCTTCCTTCCAGTTCTTATTAAGGAAGGCTATTTATATCTCTAGGATTACGCACAAGGCACAAGGTTAAAAAAAAAAAACTGGCATTGGAGGCTGAAGTGGAACTGCGTCTGGGTCTGCTGGTTAATCCATTCATTTAGTCACAAAAACACCTGTTTGTGCTCGAGACGGCAAAGCTAAACAGCAGTCCAGATGTCTCTCGACAGAGCGCTCAAAGGAAGTCACCGCGCGAGACCGTCGGACAAAAGAGTGTGTCACCTTACGACAGGTATCCTGATACCCGCTGTGGCACTTTCTCAGTTGGCAATCAAACAGAGGCTGCGCGCCAAGCAGAGGGAGAAGGAAAGAAAGTGAAATGTTCAAAAAAAAAGAAATTACACAGGTCGCCCCCCTCCCCAAAAGGTTTTGCTATCTTACGTAACCCAACACAAATGTGAATCATCCTTCATCTGCACACTAAAAACTGCAAACGTTCCTCTTCTCCTCAATATCAGCAATCCACAAAAACCCAGAGCCGCTGTCAGAAATACCAACCGGTAACGCGAAAAAACACAGACCACAGCTGACCTACTTATTCACACCTGATTATGCTGGCACACTACACACAATGCAATATGGCGCTACATCCTCTGGCCCATGCCACGGTCAGCAACAACGCAGAGGCTGTTTCAGCAGTCTGAGTACAGTTACAGCTGACGGCCGCTGATGGAAACTCCAGCTTTTCAATCATCTCTCACAGCGAGTGGTAAGAAAGCGAGAGAGAGAGCGAGCGAGAGAGATAAAGAGAGAGAAGGAGAGGTGCGCGCCTCCTCCTCGCCTCAGCTGAAATGGACTGTTCATAGCCCCCTAAGAGCTGGGCTTTTATCAAACATGGCATGTGAGTGAGATTCCAGCCTCTCGAGTCTCCCACACATTAACAGTTCCGACTGCGAGTCTTCGCCCGCCGCCGCGTACAATCGATACGCTGATATTTAAAGAGCAAATACAATCTCTATTTTTCAAACACAATCTCGCCCGGTAAATTATCGAGCGAGGGAACGACATCTACCTGCTGTTCGGATCGACTACAAGATCATGACGAGTCATTTTTTTTGTTATGTGATGGGATAGATGCCATTTTTCGTTTTGTTTTTTGAGCAGTCACTTCCAGTTAAAGTCGGCAATTTTACACTTGACCAAACATGCAGTTCTTTCAACTCAAATTTAAGGCTAACAAAGACAAATTGGGTTTAAAATGTAATTTAAACACAACTCAAAAGTTGTGTGAAGGGATGGGCCTGTCACAATATCTATTTTTTGTGGTACGATACGATACAAAGCAACAAAAAGTATTGCGATAAACGATATTATTGTGATTTTAAGACCATTTTGACACGATAATAGCATCATAATGCAAGTACACTCTTCCAAAGAACACATTATATTTTATTCTATTTAGAATAATTAAATTATAGACATTTTAACCATTTAATAATTAGGAATCAGAATATAAGAACTTCTATTATAAACAAATAATAATAATAATAATTGTAACAAAAAAGTCCAAGGTAAAAAGAACTAGAACAAATTAACAGATCTATTTTCAGTTGTCAGGCACCCACATGAACATACTATAGTAATTTATAGCAAATACTATAATGTTTTTAACCATACTGACATTGACACCTCCAATAGACATAGAGAGGTGGCACAATCAGCTAAAATAGTTTTATTTATGTGCAATATATAAGAGCAATAAATCAGTGACTAAATGCGGCTGGTCCTGCATTATCTAATTTATGATTCACCAATCAGACGGTTCCTAAGCCACTATAAAAACCCTGATGTTCCATATCACAGCCATCTTCATTTTGAAGAATCCCCCCCTTCCATCCCTACTCCTCCTCCTTTTCTAAATGGGTGGCACGGTGGCCCAGTGGTTAGCACTGTTGCCTCACAGCAAGAACATCACTGGTTCTAGTCCTTACCAAGCCAGCTGATGTTTCTGTGCAGATGCTCTTCCCGTGCTTATGTGGTGTTCCCCGGTTTCCTCCCACCGTTCAAAAACATGCAACTTAAGTTAATTGACTAATTCAAATCACCACCACAGACATGCTCCTAGTAAGTAGTTATCTCTTAAGACCAATCACTATCTGCTCATTAGCTACTACAGCTTGAGATCTACCTGAGCTCAACTCCCCTCTTGCCTAGAAACGGGAGGAAGCCACGGGCTTGAGGATCTTATGAGCTCAGGGCTCTCTCCCGGGACAGCATGCCAAACAAGCTTTATAATCAATCATCAGCTAAATGTGAACTCTTGAAAATACAATAAGACCCTTCAAACGGTAAACTAGCAGTGGATAAGCACATTTTTACCAATAATCTCTGAATTCAGTGAGAAACTGTATTCATGGGATATGTTAGTTATAAAATGACAGATAACAAATTGAAAGTAACTTTTATGAATAAAAACCACATAACATTTATGCCATCTCTGGGATAATGTCTCACTCGCAATAAGATCTTAAAAACCAACATGAAATTAAAAAGAACCAAGGCGACCAATAAATAGCATCTTGATTTAGCACTAGCTAGCTCCACCAATAAATCTGTAGTTGAATTCAACGGGAAACAGAATATCTCTATCTTAAGTGGGATTTTACGCAACGGGTAGAAGCAAAACAAGTAAACTAACATTCACAAACAAATCTCTAAATTAGCTACAAGCAGCTACATAAATGAAAAAAGCCCAAACTTTAATTTCCTGTTGACCCAAGAAAGCAGAGCATTCAGGCTATTACAACCAAAAGTTTCATAGATAGCATCGTTCACCGTTAAATTTGAAGCAAAATCCAAATTAGAGTAAACCGTGGCCCATATTGACCACCGGCTACAACAGCCGACAATGAGGAGATGAAAAAGCATCCAGACAGGAAGATGCACCTCATTAGTTTTATGCACAGTAAAGTCACAGGCTTTGTCGAGGCCTTTGATCTGTGCGCTTGTGATTTTTTTTAAACATATCTGCGGCGAATTAGGGTGGCGCGGCGAATCCTCGAGATGGCTGGAAATAAAAACATGCTCTTCTCATCACATAGTTGAATCTTGTCTAAAAACAATGGATCAGTTTGCAATGTGAAACGTTTCAACGACAGCGCAATCACAACAAAAGTTAGCCTAGTCGAGCTAGGTTTAAAATGGCTGTTTATAACCGAATCTAAACCTACAACCTTCATGAAAGCGCTGGGAAGAAAACGAGAACAACAGACATGATTTGTGTTTAAAGTGTCCATTATAAGCGATAAATCCGAATGACATGGAACAGATAACATGGAACAAGACAGTCGTAATGACTTTAAGTGACAATATACAAAAAGACCATTTGGAATAAACTTCCTTTGAGTCTCACTTTATCTCTCTCTCTCCTTCGCTCAGGAAAAAGGGCAATCGGAGCAGATCTCTTTCCCATGGCTCTTAATTCAGAACTACTTCCCTCAAACTCTTTCCAGATGTTTCTGAACAGAAGCAAATAAAACGCTGTTCTAACCTTTTTCCACAGTCTATCACTGTAATAACCTGACGCATTGTTTTAACACTATTTTACATAAATATTATTCAGCAGTTCATTTTCTCCTATTCAGGGCTTTAAGTAGTTTTTCAACCGACCACCAGGAAACAAGAGCGTCTTTATTACAAAAAAAAAGAGCTGACGTTTTTCTAGCAAATTTAACGAATCAGTTTGTAGTACTACAGTGTGTAATCACAGATGATTCAAATAAACATTTCTCACCGTTTTACTGATGCATTCGAAATGAAAAATATGTATAGGTCAGAACGTTTTAAACTGCGAGGAATTGATTGGATCATGAAAAATTGGTGTTGTATATAAAAATAATGCCAGACTGAAAGCAGGTTTATTAAAATAATGCTTGAACAGCTGTTTGTCAAACAACCATAGCAGGCTTATAGTGAAGTCAGCAGTGAAGAGACATCTTGTAGAAAGATTGCAAACACTAAATATACACTTTATTAGGTACATCTGACTAGTACTGGGTTGGACCCCCTTTTGCCTTCAGAGCTGCCTTAATCCTTTGTGGCATAGATTCAACAAGGTACTGGAAATATTCCTCAGACATTTTGGCCCATATTGACATGATAGCATCACACAGTTGCTGCCGATTTGTTGGCTGCACATTCATGATGCGAATCTCCCGTTCACCACATCCCAAAGGTGCTCTGTTGGATTGAGATCTGGTGACTGTGGAGGCCATTTGAGTACAGTAAACTTGTTGTCAGCTAAATGGTCTGCAACAATCAGGTAGGCTGTGTCATTGACACAATGATCAACTAATAGTACTAATAGGCCCGAAGTGTGCCAAGAAAATATTCCCCACACCATTACACCACCACTAGCCTGAGCCTTTGATACAAGGCAGGATGTTTCATGTTGTTGAGACCAAATACTGACCCTGCCATCCAAACGTCGCAGTAGAAATCTAGACTCATCACACCAATTTTTGAAATCTTCTATAGTCCAATTTTGGCAGGCTTGTGCCAATTGTAGCCTGTTTCCTGTTCTTAGCTGACACAAGTGGCACCCAGTGTGGTCTTCTGCTGCTGTAGCCCATCCACCTCAAGGTTGGACGTGTTGTGCATTCAGAGATGCTCCTCTGCATACCTCGTTTGCATACCTTGAGTGACTGTTGCCTTTCTATCAGCTTGAACCAGTCTGATCATTCTCCTCTGACATCAACAAGGCATTTGTGCCAACAGAACTGCCGCTCACTGGAAATATTTTCTCTTTTTCATACTATTCTCTGTAAACCCTAGAGATGGCTGTGCGTGAAAATCCCAGTAGATCAGCAGTTTCTGCAGTTTAAATCACCTTTTTCCCCATTCTGATGCTTGGTTTGAACTGCAGCAGATTGCCTTGACCATGTCGACATGCCTAAATGCATTGAGTTGCTGCCCTGTGATTGGCTGATTAGAAATTTGCATTAACAAGCAGTTGGACAGGTGTACCTAATAAAGTGGCCAGTTATATATTTTTTAGAAATGCAGAAATAAAGCATTCTCTAAACATGCCCCTAAAAAGCACAATTTTTCTAAATACCTTTTTTTGTGTTCAAAAGAAGAAACTTGAACAAGTTTGTGACAAATGAATGAGTAAATGATTGTGGTGAACTATCCCTTTAAAGTTTAACAGAGAAACACAGTCCCATTAAACTTTAGCTTTCTTTAACAATTGATTTTTGTTCCGCTTTGTAGCCTCGATTCAATAGCTGTAAAACAAATCAGAGGCGCTAAATTCCTTCAAACTGGAAGAATTTCCAGAGTGCATGGGCACGCAGACCAAACACGCCATAAAGTACGAACGAAAGGAAGCGAGAAAGAGAGAAAAAGAGAGGAAGAGAGAAGGGGTGGGAGGGGCGAGCGCACTCTCATCCCCTCCTCCAACCGAAGCTCTATTTGAAATGGACGGCTAATTATGCTGGTGGCGTCAGAGTTCTGGCTTCCCTGTGTGGGGCGGGAGGAGAGCGGCCCCCCTGTGAAACCCCAGCCCTCAGACACAGCAAAAAGGGGGCAGTCAGTGAGGTAATGACCGTGTGTATGAGTGTCTGAGAGAGGGTGACGGAGAGAGAGAGAGAGAGAGAGAGAAAGAGTGTGTGCTGGCACATGGCCTCCCCCTGATTCCCATGGCCACTGAATTCTTCCTGCCATCTTTATCTCCAGCAACCCAGTGCAGAGCGATCAGCAATAGGAAAGAGGGGTCAGCGTGCACACAACTAAGCGCGGCCTATAAAAAGCACTCCTTAAACACTTTCATTAACTATTTAACCACTTCATATTACACATTCCACTAAGAAAAGCATCTATTTAAATACGTATTTATATATATTTAAGTTTATAGAGTCATCTTATACATGAGGGTGTCGATTTAGGAACACGATTCCCTCTTTAGACTGAATAAAAATACATCGTCATCAAGTATTTATCACATAAGAACTGAGTTCCCTTTAAAGGAGCTATACTCGGGCCACCGTCGCTGGCCTGCGATGATCATATGAGATGACAGACAAATACACAGAGGAGGAAAAAAAACAACAACAAAAAAAAAGCTTCTTATTTTAGATCACAGCACCTCCTGGAGCAGGTAATTCAAATACTGTGGGATTATCGGCATCTGGTACTGGAACAAAGGTGCGCGAGAATCTGAAATCACTAAACTATTGTTTTCAGTGACAAGCAACTGCTAGCTTCTTTTTTTAAAAGCAAAGCAAGGCAACAGACTGAATCTCCTGTCACAAACAGCAAAACTGTAATGTGAAAATCACCCTACATAAACCTAGTTCATGTGATAATCTGCAAAAAAATATTTACAAAAACAATAACACCTTAACATGAATATGCTCTTGTTAAATCTATCCATTTGCATTAATTTGGGTTCTCAAAAATTTGCAGAATTCATGCAGAAAAACTACATTACCCACAATGCTTTAGCCTATATAAATTTCCACCAACAAGAGAGAGTAGCAACTCGCAAAGCAGGCCAAAAGAGATGCTTAGCTCAATCTATTACTTTAAAGTGAAAGGGCTTCTCTGCGTAAAACATGCCGGAATAGTTGATGGTTCATTCCGCTGTGGTGACTTCTGATAAATACGAGACTAAACTGAAGGAAAACGAATGAATGTATTACTATAAAGCAAAGCAATATAAACACATCAGCCTCTCAAAATACTTAATTTCTTCAAACATATTCTGTAGATATTACTCTAGTAGATTTATAGTTCGCAAGGTATTTTTAATTCCACTGTGTCAATCAAAATGCTTCATGGGATAGTAGTTTTTATAATATACAGTAGTCTTAAAGTATGCGGTCATATATTTATTCACTTCAAAATCAAAGCTGGTAATAAGCGATTCTCCTAGTTGTTTTAGTTAATGGCTTATAACACGTTAACACTAGGTCTGGGCTGATAAAACGATATTATATCGAATCGCGATACAATTTATGTCAATAACAACGATAAGCTCTGGACTTTTTATTCTATATTGATCTAATAGCCAATCACACAGCAGAAATGTGCAACAATGGGAATCTAAAAGTGTTGATATTAGAGATGTACCAGATTTTCGGCTGAAGTATGTCATGGATCCTCTAATTTGCTCTTTTAAATCTGGAAGCATTAACAACTTATATCGAAATATATATCATTATCTTTCAATATGGAAAATGATTATTGAGATTGCATTTTTGCCATATCGCCCAGCCCTAGTTAACACACTCTTGTGATTTATTATTATTTTTTAATAAACGGGAACATCCGCTGCACGCAATTCACACCAAATTTGCTCAAAATTCATCCCTTTAGGAACTAATATGAAAACATGTTTTGTTTTCACGAAAGTGCAGCGAGACACTTACAAAAATGATCATCAGTCTAAAATATGCGAAATGACACAAATACAAGAGTCAATTGAAACGCTTCACTTTGAGGCTAAATTTGGAGAGGCCACATGCAAATATGCGTGTTGTTTTGGGGCCTCATATATAGTTGGCTCGGTTTTGAAGTGGTCAGGATCCGAGTCTGTGTGAATGTGTGGGGTGGGCTCCACAGAGACGCTGTTGTTCTCTTCATCTTTCATGTCAGCATTAAAACCATGCCTAAAAGTAGTTTACCCGCATTTTCACAGACACGTGGCGACATTCCTGCTCACTTTTTAGGGACTTTCCCTGCTCTTTCGAATCCAGTCAGGTATCAGTCAGACGGTTATTACTAAAACCTCAAGCCAAAATACAGGTGCTCCGTTCAAAAGGGATAGTTCACACAATTTTTTTAAAACAAAGTATTACCTTCCACTTATTCCAAACCACTTTGAGTTTCTTTCATCTACGAAACACAAAGGAAGATATTTTGAAAAATGTTGAAAAGCCATTGATTTCCATTGTTTCTACTATGGACTACTTTTATCCAACATTCTTCAGAATATATTGTTTTGTTTTCATAAAATTCAGTCAATTTCCATTTTTGGCTAAACTATCTGTTTAAATGACAATACAAGTAGCTAAAGCATTTGATGAATCTCCCAAAAAGTATTCAGATAGCATGCATCATTCATGTATTTATCTAATAAAGCACCGACTTTATTTAGGCATCGGCTAGTTATCTATTATAATAAAAAAAGTGGATGACGCCACATCCGATTATGAGTGCAATATCCTACCCTACTGAAACTCTTCACAGGCGTACTGTAGAAGATCTCAGAGATATAGCAGTGCCACAGTAACCTCGCAGAGGAACTGAAAATGCAACAGATTACACTCGTTTGGTGTTTTGGTACACAGTGTACCGCAGTCGGGCCATGTGCCCCTCATTAAAGATATCAAACACATTTTAAAGTCATCACAGGGGCCCAACACAGGTCCAGACAAGAGAGTCGGCTCACATCTTGATGGTGGCAGAACTGCCTGCGTCAATCGCTAATCTCTCCACGTTGACGCACGAAAAACTCGGGACCACACACCAAGTGAGGTACACTTACACCTCACCTGCATCCGCAGGCCTCAGAGTCACAAGGTGATGAGGAGGCAGCAGGTGACGCTGACAAACAAAAAAGTTCTGGACATACGAGACCAAAAAAAAGTCAAATTATAATTCAAATGACTTTCTTCCACCGTCTGGTGCGGTTTCTGCAGGCTAATATGAGACATCTGATTCACATCGAGGCATCAATTAAGCCTAAATCAGGGAAGTTAATCAGAAAAAAACAAGATGCATAAATAAACGCATTTAAAACATACAAGAATAGAATGTGATTTTGGAGCTCTCAATGCAAAACACAAAAGCAGCAAGAGAGAAAACATGATGATAAATAGCGTCCATGACATCATCAAAGCCTGAACTCGATGATGCCAGTTCTTATCAGCCTGGGAGACAGATAGAAAGAGAGAAAGAAAGAGAGAGAGAGAGAGAGAGAGAGAGAGAGAGAGAGAGGAAGGAAGGGAGGGCGAGTGAGCGAGCGAGCGAGTTCTGAAAATTTAGAGTCACCACATCAGTATATGCCCAACTGTGTGTGTGGTCCCTTTATGTACAACACTTTATGTCTAGCCCCTAATTGAATAAATGATTTTCCAAGAACACAACATAATCAAACAGCAAAACATCTGACATGCAAGGAGTCCAGCAATGTTTGACTACAACAGATTAATGTTACACAAAACTGAATAGCATCCCAGAACATATTGCAACACGCACAACATATAAAGTTATTTCCTTTACTTTAGTTTTACAGGCTACTGACCAAAAAAAAAAATTATGTAAACACAGAAAGCATTTGTTTTTATACTTATAACACAGAAATATTTACTTTAGCTTTATTTTAAACAAAAATTGTTGTAACTATCGAGTGATATTGATTTTGAAATAAGTGTATTGATTTTTTTAAATGGCTTCTGATGCTTATGAAGATGTATAAATGGTTACTGCTAAGAGTTCGATCGGAAAATAGGACAGCGATTTTTTAAGCTATGCTCTGAGACCTCAGTTCATAAATACATAAACTCTCAATCAATAATTGATATAATCATGAGTCTATTGTTTATGCCTAACCAAACGCGACAAATGCACTTTCATACACCAACAGCACGAACATTACAAACAACGAAAGAAGAGTTCTGACTTTGACAACTAATCGATTAGAGAAACAACAACAATAAACCAAAACAAACACGGCGAAGCGGATCTTTGCGTTCCCACCTGCGTATAAATGCACATTTCTGTTGAAGTTATGCGTAGAGAAAGAAAAATTACACCGTGAAATTGTGTTTATTCGTTTAACGAGCTGTATATTCCACCTCAGGAACGAAATAATGAAATAACGCGTATAAAACTATAAAGTTTCACGCGTCTGTGTTTAACACACACACAAAAAAAAACGTTCGTGTTTGTTTATTGTTTTGTTTAATTGTTCCTGTCTGGCGCAGGTTTTAGCAGCTAATTCCGTCTTGACTTTTAACTGAACTACCGAAGCCGAACTTCTGCGTTTGCTAACTTCATAAACTTCATAAAGTCACAGCATAAAAGTGCTCACAAACCAAAAATAAAAAAGAAATGAGTGAAATGTAGAAAGGAAGGCAGACTAAAAACACCTCTCTCGTTACTAAGCAATAACGTCTCGGTCCAGCACAGCGCCACCCGTGTAGCGCGACACACTTCTAAACACAAAATTATTTCCACAAACATACTATCTAAATCTCTTCAGCACAAACTATTCCCAAAACATCCCGGGGACGGAAAGGAGCAGGAAAGAATAGGGAAACCTTCATGCTCTTGTTGCCAAAGTGGCCGCATCCACCTTGACCGTGATGGTTGATCGATGGGAATTGAACAAAGAGGATCAATTTCCGATCAGCGCGAGAGAGCCGCTTTAATCAATGGGCACCGAACCCGGTGAACGAGCCGACGCGAGAGCGACGCGCCAGCCTCTCCGCGCGACGCTCCCCGGGACCGGCTTACCGGCACACACAGCGAGTACAAAGCGAAAGGGAGCTGACCTGGAGCTGCTGCAAATCAAAGCGTTTCCAATATTGAAACATCGATCCCGCATTGGCCGCCATCTTGAGACATATTGAGACGGAATGAAAGGCTGATAGAGAGAGCGCGAGAGGGGCTGGAGTTCAGAGAGAGAGAGAGCGAGAGAGAGAAAGAGAGAGAGGCGGGGGAGCGCGCGCAAAACACGGAGCGGAGCAGATCGAACGTCGCGGGCGCGCGCGGAATGGAGTTATCGACCGAACCTGCGATATTGAATAGGGCTACTGAAAACAATTATTGAGAGCGTCCTGAATAAAAGGCAGAAAACGCGGGATGGAGTTTCTGTCTTCAATCGAGCTCCCTGTGGTTCGGGAGGAGGGGGGCTCTGGATACGTTTTCATCCGCTACAAGAAGAGAGTTTATACGGTTATTGATTTTTTATCTCGAGCTATAGATAGATATTACGAGACGCTGATCAGACGTGACGCGAGGAACGCGGACGCAACGCGGACGCAACGCGCGGCTTATGTTTTTCATGGTCAAATGAACAACCTTCTGGCCTTTTTGTGTGTGTACACCTGATATATTGATTTTTGATTTGGTTTTGATCTTCAATCTTCTTATAATATAAATATACAGGATGTTCTTGCGTCTTGTCTTGTAATATTTTGCTGACATTTATCTCTCTCTCTGTGTGTGTGTGTGTGTCCAGTTCCCTCGTGTTTGTACTCCAATACATCTATTATATTGATTTTATGGGCATTCTTGCGTGAAGAATGTGGAGACGGTGATCGATAGCTTGAGTAAATAGAAACACAGCTTGACTGTTCTCCGTATAAATGCTGCATCAAGCGATGTGCATCTAAAATGGTAATGGACGGGGTTTAAGATGGAGGCATTAGGTGGTTTTAATGTTATAACATAAACCCTTGTCCGGTCGATTCCTGATGAATTGTAAATACTGCTTTTGATCTTGAACTTGGAGAGCAGCGCCCTCTTTTGGGTGTATGTGGTATCGCCTCTCCATACTTGTTCACCGTTCGTAGTGATGATCCTAAATAATCATATTAATTGCCACAATTGAATTTAATTAGTGATAAACAGTCGAAGATGTAAATCAATTAAAAATTATTATTATTATTATTATTATTATTATTATTATTATTATTATATAATTTTCCATACAGGAAAAAACAATCACATTTTAGCTGACAATCTTCCAGGTGATTACACTAATTATATAATTACATGATTTATTCAAAATTATTCAAATTGATTATTTATTAAGTATTAATAAGATTTAATATTAGCTCGGTCATGCTTTATTTTAAGGTACAGTTCTCACTATTAACAAGCCATTAAGACATTTAGCTCAATAAACTCCTGATTTTCTGCTTATTAATAGTTATTTAAGTAGTAATCGGGTAGGATTATGGATGTAGAATATGATCATACTTTATAAGTACAAATAAACAACCAACATCTTAATAATTGGCAGGTAATAAACCACAAATAGTGGGGATTGATACTTAAAAGTGTTTCCATTATCAGTGGTATTATTATTAATAATAATAATATTATCATTCGGGTGGTTCAAAAGACCCACCCCTCACTGACAAACGTCCAGAATTTACCCCATGAGCTCATTTGTCCTATTTTGACTGCTATGCCATCATAAATTGTGAAATTAACCCATCGATAAAGGCTTTAAGATCAAGTGGAATCCTCTCTTGGCTGTCGTGACTAAGCTAATCAGTTTTTTGACCAATGCTAACAATTAATTTTCATGAGTCCAACATTGTTGATGTGCAAGAAAACATACAATCTGACGTGAGTGACGTCCTCTTTCACTACTGACCAACTTGTTAAAATATTCAAGTAACTTTTATTCTAAATCTTGGTCTTTGGAAACAAAAAATGACCAAAACCAGCCCATATTAAATTAATACAAATGTACTTTCTTACAAGAGAGAAAAATCACGAAGATCTACAGTATTATTATTATTATTATTATTATTATTATTATTATTATTATTATTATTATTATTATTATGTATTCAAATGGACAAATTCTGAAAAAAGTTGAATGTGCTGGCCAGGTTGTTATTTGCCTATTAAATGACAATATGCTACAGTTTTTAATTTAAAGCTTTAACAGATCTTTAACAGATTTTAAAAATAAGCATTTATTCATATTTCTTTATTCTAAATGTTTAGGAAATGTTTTGGTACATCAAAAAGTGTGGTTATATTGACCATCCGACAAGCTAATCCAGCTAAAAATAGTGCTTAAATATCATTAAATGCAGTATTTAGATCTAAATGATAAATAGAACATTAGGCGAATAACTACAAAAAGGTCCCCTTTTTTAGAAAAAAGAACCACCCCTTTCAACAGGCTGGCTACAAGCCTGATCATCAATATATAATCACTATTTATTCACTGAAAAGAGATAATTACAGTGTTTAAATCATGAATAATGAATGTACATACTATGAATATAATGCACACATGCATCATAATATTATTACAATGCACATTATGACTTAATGTGCGTAGAATTGATTAACAATGGATTGTAATGGCATATCGTAATGTAAAATTGAAGCAACGATGAATCATATGCATACACATAAAATCAAAACGCACAAAACACTGCATTGAAAACATTTTTCCTTTTACTTTATTGTAATTGTGCAGAATCTAGAAACAATGTTACACAGTCAGCAATACAAAACAGAATCAGAGTTAAACAAGGTAAAAAAGTGAAGGTGATCGTTATAATACAAACGTGTCTTTATGGTACAATGCAAAAGAAAAGAGACAAATGTATGTACAGATGAAGTCAGAATTATTAGCCCCCCTTTGATTTTCTTTTTTAAATATTTCCCAAATGATGTAGGATTAAGGAAATTTTCACAGTGTGTCTGATAATAATTTTTCTTCTGGAGAAAATCTTACTTGTTTTATTTCGGCTAGAATAAAAGCAGTTTTTAATTTTTTAAAGCCCATTTTAAGGTCAAAATTATTAGCCTCTTTAAGCTTTTTTTTCCCCGATAGTCGACAGAACAAACCATCATTATACAATAACTTGCCTGATTACCCTAACCTGCCTAGTTAACCTAATTAACCTAGTTAAGCCTTAAAATGTCACTTTAAGCTGTATAGAA
>CAIGQQ010011173.1:10403522-10429310 GCA_903798035.1 Danio albolineatus | reverse complement strand
CCTTTCAAAGACCACCAATCACTTCACTGAACAACAGTCACGGCGGGTCCGTATCTCAACTGGGTCCATCATGTTTTTGGGTCCTCTTGAAACATTTCCGTTGTGTTATGTGACTGTTTGCTGCGCGTTTCTCCCTTTGTGTTTTGACCAATTTGCTGCGCGTTTCTTCCGTTGTTTGTGTTGTGACAATTTGCAACAGGTGTGCTGTCAAATTGATGAAGATCGTTTCTTAATTTGCTGGTGTTTTTTGTTATTGCATGTGCTTTCTTAAATTGCAGCGCGTTAACCTTTCTCGGCCACCGTAGATAAAGCCGAAAAGAAAATGAATGTTAAAAATTTTAAAAAATTAAAAATAAAATAAACTAATCCCTTTTTTCCAATACACCTTTATTATATTTGTTTTTTATACAGCTTTTCTGTATCTAGCACTTACATTATGTTTGTAATGTCAACTTGTTGCTTTTTAGGCAAGTAAGTATTAAGTAACTAATAACTATTCACAGTGTAAAAAACGCTGGGTTCCACACAATCATTTGGTGTTTGGACAACATAAACAAAAATAAAAAATGTTAACTTATTAGTTTTACGAATTTAAGTCAATTGAATATAAACGATTAAGCTGTCCCAACGAAATCTTAATAATTATGATGCTTGAGCTCATTTTTAAAAAGTTTGAACAAGCAACAAATAAATATTCTTAGAGCATTTTGTTTGGTCCCATTTTATATGTTAAGTGGCCTTGACTACTGTGTGCCTGCATCAAAAAATAAATACAATCTACTTACTGTGTTCATAATGTATTCAGATCACTTCTGGTGCTATGGAGGTGGGATACGGGTAGGTTAAGGAACAGGTTTGGTGGTAAAGTTTGGTTTAAGGATAAGTTAAAGTGTTGTCACGATCACTAGCGATCTAACAGCCAGAGATCGCTTGTTAACACACACCCACACACATACATCTCATGAACTACAAATCTGCTTGTAAACGGACTACAGATCCAGTCATGCAACACACACAAACACCTGCTCCAAGTCACCATCTGATTAGACTCTCACAGCTGAAGCTGCTTCTGGACTGATTACTGCACTACCTAAGCAGCACAAGGGCTGTTTCTCAATATGCGTTCTTCAGCGGTCTTGCGTCCTCGTGTTCTCGTGTAACGTCATCATCAACTGCCAAAGTTCAGTTCCAATACTCAAGACCGCAAGAACAGAGGACGCGGGAAAGCTCCCGGATGTGTTCTTGATATCGAGGATGCACCGATGCAGACTTGAGCACCGAACTCGCTCGAAAAGTCCCAGAATTCATTTGCGACTGGAGGTGGGAATGGCAGCATTTTGTATAGATTTATTATTAAAGTTCAGAGATATCCTTATTTACCTCAGGAGTTTCCCTCAATGAGACGGTAAAAGTAAACATTACCATAAACATCTTAATAAAGGCATAAACACATTAAGGGTGTTTATTTGTTGATATTCGTATTAAAATCTGTTTTATTTGTGTTGTGCAGCATATATTTGTGAAGTCTTTATGCATAACATATATTGTGAAACGGGGGAAGACAATAAATCGCTTTATAAATGCTGTAATGTTTAAAAAAATGTTCGGTTAAAGACGCGCGAGGGTCATGTGACCATCAGGAAGAACGCAGCATCTCATTCCTCCCAGGACGCGTTCTCTGTCCTCGCGGTCTCCCGAGTTCGTTCTTCCGATGTGACCTGGCAAGACCGCTCTCCACAAGAACACAAGTCCGTTCTCTGCGTTCTTGGAATTGAGAAACAGCCATACACTCACCCTAGTCGCTGAGTATTGTTTACTGTTAGTGACATTACAACGCGTTTCCTTTGTTCCTGTCTCACCGTGTTTTGATCCTCGCCTTGGTTGTTTATTTATCCCTGTCTGCTATATGCCTTGTTGACCTTCTGCCTGTACTCCGACTACGATTCTGGATTCCTGATTGCTCCTGTTGACCACTGCTTTACTGACTTACCAAATAAATCTGCGATTGGATCCTCACCTCCGTTGTCAGTGTCACTCCCTGCGTTACAAATGTAAGGGATGGTCAGTAGTGTAATTAATAATGCATGTATTTAATCAATCAGAAATACAATGTTAAAACATGTATTTACACAATAAGAACACTGTAATAAATTATTCATTGCAGTGTAAGTACATATTAGTTAAGGCTGCTTAATATAAAGTGGGACCTAGTTTTTTAACAACACTCACACATGTATGCATATACATTTCAGCCATATAAAAAGATTAAAGCACGTCCCAATTTACCTGCATTCACCATAAAGAACAAGGAGAGAAGATCAAGCATGCCTAAATATAGCAACTCTGCATCTCCTCCTCTGAAGCAGCATGTATTCTAGGCCTGCGCTGGAGGTGTGATGGAGCATATGGCTGAAGTGACTGACAGTAAGCTGTAGGGAAGCAGCTGTAGGGAAGCATCGCTCGCTCCTGTTATTGCAGCTCGCGTAAGCAGACCTTGACTCTTTCTCACCCGCCACCTGCCGCTCACACACCTAACATGGACACACACACCCGCGCTCGCGCTCACAGACAGACACACACGCGTTTGTTCGTTCAGTTGTTGGCTAAAACAAGCACTGGCGGACAGATTATTTACGGCACATTTCTTGGCTGTTTGTAAGAGCACATTTAAATCTGGCACGCTGGAGATGACTGGCTATATTTGTAGCGCTGAGAATGGCTTTTGTTGGGCTCAATTGTTCGCCACAGTTAATGGGAGACAAAGTAGAAACGATTTGTTGATCAGAGTTGCGTGCCGAATCAAATCTGAGGGCTCGACTGAGCTTGTGTTAAGATCGGTGGATATGAAATAGATGATTTTCATATGTGCGCAAGACAATGATGTGAGGTTGTTTTGAACTACACTCAAAAAATGATGTTTGCTGCTTGTACAAACTACTTCTTTAAAATCAGTTGGATAAACACAATTATTGAGGTTCTTTTGGGGGACAACTTAATTGTTTTATGTTCAATCCACTTAAATTTGTTAAAACTAATAAGGTAACTTAATTCCTTCATGTTGTTCCAACAAGAATCAATTGTGTGGAACCCAGCATTTGATTTTTACTGTTTGTTCAAATTACTTACTTTAAATGAGCTGAAACAGAACAGTTCTTAAGTATTTATGGGGACAACTTAATAGATTTATGTTCAATCCACTTAAATATGTAAAAACAATTACATTAATTTAATCAATTTGTGTTGGTAGAACATGAAGGAACTGTGTGGAGACCAGAATTTACGTGACTGAATTAAGAAACGCGTTCTATGAAATTAAATTGAGTTCACTGAAAAAAGATTTCAAATATGATTGGATTTACTAATAGTTTTTAAGTGAAGTGGTTGTAAACTATTTATTTGGGTTAAATTTAAACACACAAACTAAGTTGAGCATTACTAAATTTAATTAGTTACTAGTTTAATTAGTTTAAATTCAACCCAAATACAGTAAATTATTTGCAACAATGTTGCAGAAATAATAATAATTTTCAGTGTATTTCAACTCATTTTAATGACGTTTTTTTTTTACTACTCACTACGCCACCGTGGCGCCCCAGAATTTTGTTTTTAAAACTTATATTACATAAATAGAAAACTTATTTTGAATCAAATATTATGTCAAATAATTTTAATTAGCAGAGAAAAAGTAAGATCTGGAGAGATTCGGTATATGCAAATGTCTTTCCATGATTCCACCAGAGTTTTTACACCTTGGCAAATGAAGGTTGAAAAAAGGTATTGAATAAAAACGTTGTAATTACTCTAAAAAGAAGGGGATTTTTGCTGTTTGCTCAAACTACTTAATTAAAATTAGCTGAATCAAGACAAGTGGCTTAGTGGTTAGCACTGTTGCCTTACTGCAAGAAGGTTGCTGGTTTGAGTCCCGGCTGGGTCAGTTGGCCTTTCTGTGTGGAGTTTGCATGTTCTCCCCATGTCGACGGGGGTTTTCAGGCTCTGGATTCCCCCACAGTCAAAAAAAAAAGCTCAATAGTTGAACTGAATAAACTAAATTGTCTGTAGAGTGTGAGTGTGCGTAAATGAGGGTTGCAGCTGGAAGGGTATCCCCCTGCATAAAACATATACTGGAATAGTTGGTGGTTCATTCCACTGTGGCAACCTCTGAAACTGACACCGAATACGCAGAAGGAAAATGAATGAATGAATCAAGACAATTCTTGAGTTTTTTTCGGGGTACAACTTAATTGTTTTATGTTCAATCCACTTAAGTTTGTAAAAACAATTAAGTTAACTTAATCGATTCGTGTTGGGACGATATAAAGGAATTATGTGGAACAGCATTATTTACAGTGTTAGGTGCCAAAGAGAAAAATACATTCATAATAAATCAAATAGTATTATATTTTATACAGTGAAGGGAATTCCCAGAGTTTCCGTGACACAACGTTATTGCATGACTTATGTCTTGATACAAATATATTGAGATATTCTCCAATATATATTGATGTTTACTGCCATATTCCAACATCAAATTATGTCCAAAATTGGCAACATCTGTTTTAACTAAAAAATAAACATTTCGCAGTGTGTTTATCTCACCTCAATTTTATCTCACGGCAAAGAAACAGATTTTATTATTTAACCAAACAGCATTATAAATATATTGGTGATATATAGATATGGGGTATATGTGTATCAGCATCACCACAGAAAATATCATAAAAAATATCAATTTTATATAGTAATAATAATAATAATAATAATAATAATAATAATAATAATAATAGTTATAGTAATGTTTTATTCAATATTAATAAATATTTTCTAATAATAATTTATTATTAAATTTATTTCCATTTTTTTATATTTTTCCATTTTTATATTTTTTATACATTTTTATATTTTATATTTTCATTTTATTATTATTTTATTATTTTATTCATTTCCATTTTAACAATGAGTGTGTGTGTTTTCAAACATTTGCCTTGTGATCTTTAACAGACCAAGAAAATTTTCACAGTATTTCCTATATTTTTTTCCCTCTGCCTCATTTCTTCTACTTTGGCTGAAAATAAAATGTGATCACAGTTTTGAAATTAGATTTATCTACAGAACAAGCCACTCCAAGTAAACCTAATTTTAGATTTCAGTGCTAAAACAACATCTAGTTTCACCCACAAATGTTTGATTCTCCTCAAACACCCTCATTTAACAAACACCATACACTGTTTTTCCCTCCTGACAGTCAAATCACTCCAGTAACCTGCTGACCAGCACACCATCAAGCCATTCAATCAATCCAGGTTACATCCACATCTAACCGAACGCAGTGATGTGTGAATCTATCCGGCTTCACACCATCTTCGGGGGTTAGTTAGCGATCTTCAAACTGATCCTAAGATAGCCCTGACCACACACACGTGGATCATCACCTCAAACTCAACAATAGCATTCTCTCTCTCTCTATATGGTCACTCTTCTGCTATTGTTCCTCCTCCATTGTCTAAACATAGAGCAGGTGGGCTGCAGAGACAATATAAAGGCCGAAAGCTGAGATCTTTGAGTGTCCCTCAGGCTTTTTGAGACCAAGAACAGAGTCAGGAGAAGATCTTCACAATGGTAGGCCGGGATCGCTTTACTTTACGCAATAACGTTGGTTTTTAGAATGGATTGAGTGGTGGGTTTAAGGCTGGAAAGGACTTTTGTGGTTAATGGTTTTGTGAATTAACTGTATAAAGTATCCGTAAATTTATGATTTTATGTCATTTATGTTTTTATTTTAAGTGATTTTTAATTGCGTTACGGGATCTTGATCTTTCCTACAACAACTTGAAAAGTTTGAAAAAGTGATTTTTTTGTACATTTTTTATAGTTTGACGTGGCATGTTTATGGCTTTTCTGCTATTTAACAAGCTTAATTTTCTCTCTATTATTATTTCTTATACAATATATTGTTTCAAACTACAATGTTCACACTAAAATGTCAATAAAATAAATCATGACCAAACTAATGGTGAAACTTCAGAACTTGTTAATTTACAGATCATTTTTTAGAGTGTGAGTTTTGCTGGAATAGCTTGAAGTCAAATGGGACCATTTTTGGGACCAGTTTTAGCAGTATTTTAGTTGTAAAAATGTTGTTTTTAATGTTTTTTACACACTCAGAAAAAATAGGTACACAATGGTACAAATAATGTTCCTTGAGGAACAGTTTTGTACCTCTGTAAATATTGTACCTTATATGGTACTGAAAAGACCTCTTACGATACTGTTCTGTGCTTTTTATGGTACAACTGAAATGAAGGTACACAATTGATCTCATATAAAAGGTACAAAAGTGTACAAAAACAACTCCTTCTTTATTACCGTATCTATGAAAATAAATATGACTGGAAAGGCAAAATCATTTTTATGAATCATTTCCATATTAAAACAAGAATCATCATTCAAAAGTATATGTTTAAAGAAACTTATAAACATAAATTTTTGTCCTATAATACAATAATACAAAACAACTGGTAAAATATAAAACTATAGGTATTGCTTTAAATTAAGGTATAATAACCTGGTAATAACCTGGCTTTTCTGCTATTTTACAAGCTTAATTTTCCCTCTATTATTATTTCTTATACAATATATATTGTTTCAAACTACAATGTTCACACTAAAATGTCAATAAAAATCACTTTGTTAAATTGCAGTTACATTTTCAACATCAAAAGTCCCACGATGTAAATCATGACCAAACTAATGGTGAAACTTCAGAACTTGTTAATTTACGGAGAGTTTTTTAGAGTGTGAGTTTTGCTGGAGGGGCTTGAAGTCAAATGGGACCATTTTTGCTTTCTGTTTGAGTTGATCATTGTTATGAGAGTTTAATATTTGTAACTTTGTTTTATATTGTTTATGGTTCAAAATGTAGTCAGTGTGTATGAAGGCAGATCTGTTTCTCGTGTTTGAAATTAACTGCTTTATAGCCAATTTCACTGGCAATTTTAAAATGGTAGCAAATTTTACAATTAAATATGAAGAAACACCAAGTCATATCGAGAAATAATGAATAATGTTTTATTTTTTATAATTTTTAGAAGATTCAGTTTTTTTTTAAATGTGTTTCAATTTTTTAAAAATATAATAAATGAAATAAAAATAAAGTTTTATTTTAGTGTATTATAGTAAATATTTTGTATTAAATGTGTATTAATTTTCTATTTTAATGTTGTTTTGAAAAGCTTTATTTACATTTTTATTATTAGTATTTAATTTTTTTATTAATTACATTTATTATTTACAATGAATTAAATTTTTATTATAAAACTATACATTATAACTTTTATTGTGTAAAACTTTATATATCAATGTATTATAGTTCGATTAGATATTCTGAATTATATTTATTTTACAAATAAAAAAAAACATATTTGGCAGCCGCATATAGAATTTATGGCTTACTCGATTTTTTATATTGGATAATATTTTTCCAAAATCTTTAAATATATTGTGTTTAAGGCTATTTTAGTCTTAATTAATATCTTAATTTAACTTTAATTTTAGATTTAGTTTTCATATTAACCTAAATATTTAGATTTATTTTGTGTTTTTTATCATTTAAATGTTTGTGATTTTTACTATAGTATTTGACATATAGTTTTAGCAGTGTTTTAGTTGTAAAAATGTTGTTTGTAATGTTTTTTACGGCGTGGTTAAAATACATGACAGCACAATATATCAGAGGGCGCATATATTGTCATGCTCTTCAAAACTACATTCAACCATCAACATTAACATCGTTTTTACTGTAATTTTCAGGCACCAAAGAAGGCAAAGAAGAAGGAAGCCGCCAGCTCCAATGTCTTCAGCATGTTTGAGCAGTCGCAGATTCAGGAGTTTAAGGAGGTCAGCCATTTCTATCATTTAAAATCATCAACATTTGAATTCTAGCACTATTTTTGAGATGTGTATCTGAATGCTTTCCTAGGCTTTCACCATCATGGACCAGAACAGAGACGGCTTTATTGACAAAAATGACCTGAGGGACACATTTGCTGCTCTGGGTGAGTAAAAAAACTATAACTCAAGTATTGCTTGAAGAATTACAGTGGCTTGTCTTTGAACCCCTGTGAATGTGGCGACGCTAAAATGCCATTTTACCACACATAGTGATGGAGTTTGTCACAGATTTACATGCATATCATTGATCAAAGCATATACAGCGAAAACCCTTAACACTGTAAAAAGGGGATTAGTTGACCTTACTTACAAATAGTGGGTAGACTCATTATAAAAATAAATAAACTACAGTATGTGAATAGTTATAGAAATATCAAAACTTTTGAGTTTACTCACGTTTTACAATTAATCTCTTTTTCCAGCACTGTCAAAAATGCTGGGTTCCACACAACTGCTTCATGTTGTTCCAACACAAATCGACTAAGTTAACTTAATGGTTTGTACAAATTTAAGTGGATTGAACATACAACGATTAAGTTGTTATTAATTAAAACTCAATAATTGGTTGATTCAGTTTATTTTAACTGAGTAGCTTGGACAAGCAGAACAAATCCTTTTTTACGTAAGTGTAGTCATAATGTTTTATGCCTTTTTTCAAATGTAATACAGTAAAAATATATTGGTTTTTAAATTAAAATGACAAAATGTAACAATTTCTTTCCATTTTCATAAATAGGGTATATTTTATATGTTTAAATTAATCATATTACGTATATTAAATAGATTGATTTTCATGGCAGCAGACTTCAGTGTAATTTATATTATCAAATGTAACAAATTCAGAATATTCATTCATTCATTCATATTTATATAGTTCAAGTTATATTCTTATGTTATCTGTAAATTAGTCATTTATTTTATCTCAATGTGGTTACTAAATTAAGTGCAAAAGTCATAACAGGGCACATCAGTATTCATTCATTCATTCATTCATTCATTCATTCCTTTGAAGGCAAAATTATTATATCTCTTGTGAAACTTTAGTTCTTTTTCAAATATTTCCCAAGTGATGTTTCTACAACACATTTTATAGCAGAACAGTTTTAATAACTAATTTCTAATAGCTGATTCCTTTGCAACGATGACAGTACATAATACTTTACTAGATTTTTTGCAAGAATCGTCAGTTTAAAGTGCAATTTTAGTGCTAATCGGAAAAAAAAATGACTGAAGGGCGCTAATAATATTGAATAATGCAGGGGCGTAGCAACCGGGGAGATGGGGGAATAATAAAATAATAATAATAATAAATAAATAAATAAATAATAAATAATAAATAAATAAATAATAAATAATAAATAAATAAATAAATAAATAAATAAATAAATAAATAAATAAATAAATAAATAAAATAAAAAAATAATAATAAAATAAATAAAAATAAATAAATAATAAAATAAATAAATAAATAAAAATAAATAATTAATTTTTTAATGTAAAAAAAATAAAATAATAAACAAAAATTAAAAATAATAATAATAATGCATTTTATTTAAAGGTGCCTTTCTTGACACTCAAGGTCACCGTACATCCAATACACCTCTCTCACTTTTAGAGACAGACCATTTAGAAACAGGTGATTAATAATAAAATAAACTTAAAACTTTGGATCTCATTCAGCTGTCCCTTCCACTTTTAAAATGTTTGCTACGCCATTGACTAAACATATTAAATGTAAAAACTACTTTTAATCCATCAAATAAAACAGAATTAAGACTATTTTCAGAATAAAAATATATATAATAATACTAAATTCATTGCTGTTAAACATCACTTGGGAAATATTTGAAAAAGACTTCGAATTTCACAGGAGAGCTGATAAGTTTGACTTCATCTGTATATTTGATTGATTGATTGATTTGTTGATATGTTAAAAAATCGATTTCTATTACCCACTGTCTCCAGGCATGTAGAAAGGCCCGTTGAAGTGTATTTGAGCGTTCACGTGGACTCAGTAGCAGCGGCGCTCTGTATTATCGTCCATCTCTGTATGTGTGTGTTTGGCAGGACGTCTGAACGTTGGCAACGATGAGCTTGATGAGATGCTAAAGGAAGCCTCCGGCCCCATCAACTTCACCATCTTCCTCAGCATGTTCGGAGAGAAGCTCAAAGGCAAGAATCAGATTTATCAAAATTCAGATGATAATCATGCTAATGAGGCACAAACAGCACTGCATACTGATGCCGAGACCACTGTAAATATCAGCAAAGACTGAGGAATTGGTTTTATTGTTTTTAACCTTTTGATCTTTAGTTCGACTAAAATAAACACTGTAGATACTTGAGTTATTAATTATTAGCCCTCCTGAATTATTAGGCCCCCTGTGTATTTACTCCTCAATTACTGTTTAACGGAAAGAAGATTTTTTTTTTAAAAGAAGACATTTCTAAACATAATAGTTTTAATGAGTCATTTCTAACAACTGATTTCTTTCATCTTTGCCATGATGACAGCACTTAATATTTTACTGGATAATTTTCAAGATGGCGCCACGGTGGCGTAGTGAGTAGCACGTTCGCCTCACAGCAAGAAGGTCGCTGGTTCGAGCCCCGGCTGGGTCAGTTGGCATTTCTGTGTGGAGTTTGCATGTTCTCCACGTGGTTGCGTGGGTTTCCTCCGGGTGCTCTGGTTTCCCCCACAAGTCCAAAGACATGTGGTATAGGTGGATTGGGTAAGCTAAATTGTCCGTAGTGTATGTGTGTGAATGTGTGTGTATGAATGTTTCCCAGAGATGGGTTGCGGCTGGAAGGGCATCCGCTGCGTAAAAAAATATGCTGGATAAGTTGGCGGTTGATTCCGCTGTGGCGACCCCGGATTAATAAAGGGACTAAGCCGACAAGAAAATGATGAATTTTCAAGATACTTATATTCAGCTTTAACTGCAATTTAAAGACTTTACTAGTTTAATTAAGGTAATTAGGCAAGTCATTGTATAATAATGGCTTGTTCTGTAGACAATCGAATAAAAATATTGCTTAAGGGAGCTAATAATATTGACCTTAAAATGAGTTTAAAGAAATTAAAAACTGCTTTTATTCTCGCTGAAATAAAACTCATTAGACTTTCTCCGGGAGAAAAAAAAATATTATAGGAATTATTGTGAAAAATGTTTTGCTCTGTTAAACATCATTTGAGAGATATTTGAAAAGAAAAACAAATTCACAGGAGAGCTGATAATATAGACTTCAACTGTAGGTGAAGTAGTTTCGGAGACTTTCTGACCACAAGATCTGCAATTCTTCAGATTTGATTCTCTGGATATTTTTTTGCCCACTTGAACCATCATCCTCTTCTAGATGCCGTTTACACTAATGTGTATTAGCAGTGTTATCAGTGTTGGGGGGGGTCAAACTACAAGTGATGCGAGTTATGTAATAATATTACTTTTTTAAGTAACGAGTAAAGTAATGAGTTACTTTTATAAAGTCTGTAATAATAATAGAGTTTTTTAAAAATGTAATGCAAGTTATATTTTAAGTTTGATTAATTAGTCACAATTAATCGAGCAGTCATTGAGAGGATGTGCACTGAAGGACAGTGACTGTTTTCAAAAGTAGCAAACACATTGCTTTTTAACTTTTCAATAATCTGTACATACAGCATGTATAGGTCTGGGGTCAGGAAGTTTACACATAATAATGAAGGTAAATGAAGGTGTAGGTTATACAGTGTGTACGAGTTCTAAAAGAGATTAAGCCTCAGCCAGGTCATGAAAAGTAACACAAAAGTAACACGAAAGTAACGTAAGGCATTGCTTACTATAAAAAGTAATTAAGTAATGCAACTAGTTACTTTTTTGGGGAGTAACACAATATTGTAACACATTACTTTCAAAAGTAACTTTCCCCAACACTGCGTATTAGTTTTAAAATGCATGTTTGGTTACTGTTAAGCAATTCTCCGCCATCTTTGATTTTGACTTTGACAAAATTGAAGGGTTTTGAAAACGCCCAAATCCCTGTGTAGTGTAAACCAGGTTTTTGCAACAAAACTATCCCAATGACCACTCAAAACAAGCTCAAAACTAGCCTAATAATCAAAATATGTCATCTCCCATTCATAAAGTACATATCTCACATCACTGAATGCATTATACAGCTTATTTTTCTTGTAGTTATAAAGATTCTGTTATCCCCAAAACATCTAACCCAGACTTTTCCCAGAGATCACAAATACTTTTCCACAAATACTTTATTTTTTTAGCAACAATCCTCTATTCATGTTCATAGAGCTGTTAAAAAGGAGGAGATGATTGAATTATTTCAGGTTTCACCCAGGTGGACTGAAAAAAAGTAAAATATGACTTATATATATTCAGAAAGACATGTACTATATACTGTATACGGAGCTCAGCACAAATGAGTACACCCTAGTTTGAAATTTAATATTTTTATCCATTTGCTAGTGAATATTGATCCAATTTTGCTAGTCATATATATTTTTGTGCATTTAAACAAACCTCATTTATTAAACAGATTGATTCATAAAAATAATATTTTATTCACGCACATCTTCATGAACTAAAAGATAATACATTTAAATTCAAGTGTAATATTGCTAGAAAAAATTAGAAACATGAAAATTTCATCTAAACTTTTAGTTTTTTGTTTCTTTTGTTTTTTCCTCTTTTTATTAATATTTTATTTTAATAGTAAATTTAATTTTTTATTAATATTTTCCCATATAAATATATAAATATAAATAACAAATTTGGGTGTACTCATTTTTTGACTGTTATTATAAGGTTTTTTTGTTAGATGCTCATTAGTTTTTGCTCATATTTACCGCTATTATGTTATTATGTTACCCCTATTATAAAATTGACCATATTTTGCCACTATTAACAGAGAGCACAATATATGAGGTGTGGATTTTAATGCAACTTCTTTCAAACATGGCATTTGTAGGAGTGTATTTGGGTCATTGTTGTTGTGGAACAATCAATAATATTTTACCTTCCTGTGATTAACAGGTACAGATCCTGAGGAAACTATTCTCAATGCATTTAAGATCTTCGACCCAGAGGGCACAGGCATCCTTAAAGGAGAAGAGTGAGTACATTTATGTAAATATTGATGTTTCAGTACACTGAAATGAACAATTTTTAATTTATTTCTCTCATTTCTCCTCATAGGATCAAATATCACCTTATGTCCCAGGCAGACAAATTCACTGAGGCTGAGGTATGTACCTTTTTTTCTGAAACACTGAGGATTAGATAGTAAAAATCCAATATTTAATCTAAATAATACATAAAAACATTGATATAAAATAATAATAGTCTCATTATACTTTCTTCAGAACATACAGTACAAATATTTCAATGCATTTTAATTATGAAAATATATATGTTTTTAATGTAACTAGGTAAACCAGATGTTCACAAACTTCCCCTTGGATGTGGCTGGCAACCTGGACTACAAAAACCTGTGCTACGTCATCACCCACGGAGAGGATAAAGAACAGGAGTAAAAACTACATTTCCCATCATGTTTCTCTGTGTTTGTTTATGTCCATTGTGCTCCAGTGTGTTGCGTTCCTCTTAAGCTCTGTACCTGCCTTTTGTCAATAAAGAGAAAACAAAAATCACTTTCTGGCTAATGTAGTTATTGTACTGGTATACGTGATGTTGACGATAATAACACTTAATAAACAAACAGGCAAACAAACAAACAGGCAAATAGAATTGTCTCAATAAATAAACAAACAGCCAAATACATGTTTTCCCATTAAATAGATAAAATGTTCATGATAAATATATAAACAAAATCACAATTAAATGCATAAATAAAATTAAATAAATAATGTTCCCTAATTGAGCTAATAAATGAATGAATAAATACACTTTGCATATTAAACTTAGTAAATAATTGAACAAATACATTTTTCGAATTGTCCAATTAAATAAACAAACAAACAAACAAAGTTTTTCTATTTAATAAATAAAATATTCCTGATAAATATTTTAACAAATTCATTAATAAATAAATAATGTTCCCTATTATAGAGTTAATAATTAAATAAATTATTAAAAACATTTGCACATTAAACTAGCAAGTAAATAATTGATCAAATAAATCATAGAATTGTCCTATTAGATACACACACAAAAAACACATATGTTTTCCCCATTAAATAAATGAATAAATAAATAAATAAATATTTAAAATATATATATATATATACACACACACACACGTACAAATGCATAAATAAATAAATAATGTACCCTATAAATAAATGAATGTATGAATGAATCAAACGACTAAACAAACAAACTAATTAATGAATACATTTTGCATATTAAACAAATAAATAAGTAAATAATTTACCAAATTAATCAATAGAATAATCCAATTAACATACATTGTTAACAACAAAGCAATTAAATAAAATTAAATAAATAAATTTTCCATATAAATGATTGAATGAATTAGTAAAAAAATAAAAAAATAAAAAAATACATTTTGCATGTTAAACATATACTGTAAATACGTACATATTATCCAAATCAATAGAATTATTTCACCAACATGCATTATCTTTTCCATTAAACGAAGAAACAAACAAGCAAATTTGCCTAATACATATATACATGCATTTTTTTTTTACAATAAATACATAAATATTTTCCTCTTTATACAAACAAACAAGCCAAAACCCCTAATAAATGAATACATGTTCCTTTAAATTAATAAACACATACTTTTGCCACATTATTAAAACAAACAAATAATCCTAATAAAAAGACAAATAGCTAAACGATAGATAAACAATGGATGAAATGGATAAAGTAAAATTTCACAAACAAGTCAATCAATCAGTCAAACAGTCAAATGACTTTTCCCATAATCTTTTATTCAAAAAGGAAATGCATCAATCAAATCAAAGCAAAGCTGGTTTCTCAGTAACATACAGAACTAGCGTGGGAAATGTCTGAACAAACACTTCAGGCACTTCTTCTTTCTAACTCAACAACAACAACAACACACACATATACAGACACACAAAAAAAGCCCAAGATTGGGAAAGATTTCGCTCTCTTCCCAGAGGGGCTTACAAAAGCTCAAGAGCAACAATACGCTTAAAGCCACACTGGCGTTTCCAACAAGGTCAACGGGGCCCTTTGTGTGTCTCTGGCTATTCACCGCGGCCCTATTAATAGCAGTCCTGCGTTCTGCCATTTTGGTTTTCAGCAAGTCAATGATAGGCTTTATGAACAAGAACAGGTGAAAGGAGGTGTAAACACAATTTATTGTGGTGGACAATGTACTTTATATACAGACAAAGGGTCAAATTCAATTTTAAAGTTCTATTTTTGTCTATTTTAAGATGTGAATTGTTGAAATAAGCCAATTTTGAAACAGCTATTCATAATTATGAGTGTGAGGTCATTTTTTTATCATTTCGATAGTCTTGAGAACAATGTATTGGGCGTTTGAATGACTGCAGTACAGTCATTATTCATGCCATGTGAAGTTTGTTTATATAACCACATATATCATCAACACTCAAAGATATCCAATTTCTATATCAAAAGTCTATTCGCTTTCTTAACTGACACACAGTGACAGCAAATCGTGAGGTGTTGAATTTCTGGTGTAAGCCCCTGTAGTGGTATAGTGTTAAAATCCAAGTGTACATTTACTGTTTTTAACACTGATGTGGGTTAAATTGTGCCTTTAGCAGTGTGCGTTTCTGGTGTTGCCTTTCCATATTCCTCATCCGTGTTAATTGCACATACGGGAACTTGAGGTGAATAAGTCAATACGGTCAACATGGTAGTATAAAATAACATACTCTGCTTAAGTGTATATATTCAATTGTTTTTAAAGTGTAACTTACACACTGGGCTGGTGGGACTCGTATATACACCAGAAGAGAGTGTAATTTAACACCTGTGGAGCCCTGCAGGTGTTAAAAATGTTTAATGTGGTGTGCATTTTTACACTCTAAGTGAAAAATATTTTACACTGCAGAGGTGTTTATATTCAACACTTTTGAAAGTGTGACCTGGACACTTAACTGACCTGGACTCATTTAGGCCCCGTTTACACTAATGCGTTTTCGTTTTAAAACGCATAAGTTTTGCTACGGTTACGCCATCCATCCACACTACGCCGGAGTTTTCAAGCCCCGAAAACGGAGCGTTTTGGAAACGCTGGAGAGGCCGTTTTCATTCTAAAATCTTCCGTCTCAGTGTGGATGGGAAAAACACACACATCTGAAAATGGAGGCGTGGCTGCTGGACACAGAAATGGGAGCGTTGGGAGAACCATTATCCGTTTTAGGCGCTTTTGTGCAGTTAAACTCTGCCTTTTTTACTACAACAGCTGCATATATTCGCAAGAGGCAAGCTACTGTTCGAGCACTCGCTAATCGCTTGCGTTTCAAGCTGCTTAAGCCCCATTTAGAACGCCGGTTTTGGGTTACACCGGGAAGAACCAGCGAGACACATGGTGTTTATACTTGAACGCACATGCCCAGAGTGCACGAATGGTCACGTGATATACATTTCTCTGGAGTAGTGTGGACGGAGATATGTTCAGAAACGCTGGGTGAAACGCTAGTGTTGACGCTGATCGTTTTTATGCTAAAACGTCGTTTTGAAACTAAAACGCACTAGTGTAAACGGGGCCATAGACACCAGAAAAGTGTTCAATTCAACACCTGTGGTGTAAAATGTACACTGGCAAATTTGCTGTGGCAATTCTTGCTTTTGTTATTCAGTTTTAAAGGATAGTTAACAAATTCTTTGCTTACAAATAACCCTGAATTTCTCTTTAATATAAACTGGCAGGGGTGATGGAGAATTTAATCTAGTGTAGATTTTTACACCCTAAAAGTAAAATTATTTACTCTGCAGAGGTGTAAATATTCAACACTTTTGAAAGTGTAACTTGTACACAGGCCTGGTGGGACTCCATATATACACCAGAAAAGAGTTAAATTCACACTGGTCAATTTGTCCTGCAGGGTGTTAATTTTTTTTTTTTAAATATGTGGTGTAAATTTTTACAATCTGGGTGTTAAATAATTTACTCTGCAGAAGTGAATATATTCAACACTTTTGAACGTGTTACCTGGACACTGAACTGGTGGGACTCATAGACACCCAGAAAGTGTGAAATCCTAGCCCCGTGGTGTTAAATGCACACCAGCTAAATTTCTGTGCACCCAAAAATGAACATTTGATCATTTTGTCAGTGTCTGTTTTTTTCAGACCTTCTTCAAAGTTTCTTGTGTAGTGTGTAACAGAAGAAAGAAATAATAAAAGTATAAAACCACTTTAGTGTGAGCAAATAATGAGAAATGTTCAAATCAATTGTGCTTTAAAGAGAATTCGTAAACTGCAGCACACTTAAAATAAACTGAACATCATGAACAGTGTGTTACTGTGATTAGTTATAGTGATTATTATTTCTGTCAATGGGTTTTTATAATCTATAACTAATTCCTAATCTAAAGCAGCTGTTTTTTCCTGATGACGTCACTAAGGCCACACAGGCTATTGGATATGTCTGACCAATGGGTAAACACCTAGTTTTAACAATTGTTTTAGCAAAATCACATTGTTTCGGGGTCCATTCTGGTTACAAACATCCACTTTTTCCCATTTACAAAAATAAAATTGCTAAAATATACAACACAGCTTCATTGGAAATACGTACTTCAGCTTACATTTTTGTGAAACCACATAAACAGACTTAAAGACTGCAGTTTTTAGATAAAATGAACGCTACGAGGCAGTATGTCGGCAACAACTTTTGTTCCCTTTCATACTAAGTAAACTTACTTACAAGGACATATTATCAACAAATAAAGGATTATTTTCGTGGAGTTCTTTGCACAGCACAAAACATAAATACCACGAAACTACTTACCGTCTATGATTTGTAACCAAATGCATTTTCTTCATCTATCTATCTCCATAAGGCCAACTTTTCTGGTGTGATCAGTTTGCTCAGTAGCTCATTTTGTAGTGTTGTATTTAATGTCATGCTGAGCACTCGGGTTCAAGTTGAAGTACAATTCCACAAAAGAGCTATATATAGAGCAATATAAGGTTAAACTGCACCCCAAAAAATCTATTTTAGAGCAAAATTGTACACAGCGCCCTCTAGTGGATCAGTCATCTGAAACGTTCAACAAAACAGAGCAATGTACTTTACTCTTTGAAAAAATGTAAGCTGAGGCAGGTACTTACAATGAGCCTAGGCTAAATATATAAGTCCCCTTTAAAATACATCACATTATGAAAGCAAAATGGGAAGTGAAATAAATGATGACAATATACAGTTGAAGGCAAAATTATTAGCCCTCCTGTTTTTTTCTTCTTCAAATATTTCCCAAATGATGTTTAACCCAGGAAGATTTTTTCACAATATTTCCTATAATATTCTTTCTTCTGGAGAAAGTCTTATTTGTTTTATTTCAGCTAGAATAAAAGCAGCTTTTAATTTTTAAAATCATTTTAAGGTCAATATTTTAGCTCCCTTAAGCATTTTTTTTTTGATAGTCTACAGAACAAGCTTTTGTTATAGACACTGTAAAAAATCCAACTTACAAATTGTTAACTCAGTTTAAATTTGTAAGTTAGGTGGACATATTTTTGAGCTCAGAGTTGAATTTACTCATAAAAATTATTCAACTGCATGTTTGGAACTGTTTGTTCAATGAAAGTAAAAAATTAAGTTGAGGAGACTTTAAATTTTGATTTCTCCATATCTTCAGAAAATAAAAAGTTGAGTTAACTTAAAATTTTAAAGCAACTGGCTGCAAAGAAATTTTGAGTTTGTTAAGCTTCAGTGTTTTAAGTTGTGCCAAAATAATTCTGTAAAGTATAATTGACCTAAACCAGCCTTTTCGGTCAACTTAAAAAAATAATTGGGCACAACTTCAACCACTGAAGCTCAATAAACTCAAAATTTCTTTGCAGCCGGTTGCTTTCAAATTTTAAGTTAACTCAACTTTTTATTTTTTCCAGTGCAATGACTTACCTAATTAACCTAGTTAAGCCTTTAATTGTCACTTTAAGCTGAATACTAGTATCTTGAAAAATATCTAGTCAAATATTATGTACTGTCATCATGACAAAGATAAAAATAATCGGTTATTAGAAACGAGAAACTATTATGTTTAGAAATGTGTTGAAAAAAACTTCTTTCCATTAAACAGAAATTTAGGATATAATACTTCTAATTAATCAGTAGGGCTAATAATTCTGACTACAAATATATACAGTGGTTGTAAAAACATAAAATCACTAATAAACACAATATTCCTTAAGCGAATAAAAGAGAAAAGATCAGTGCTACTCTCGTTATTATTATACTCAACAGCCAATACGTTGACAGATCTGTCCTTCAAAGCGGCAGACAGGAGATTCACGCGTGCATGTTAAACCCAACAGACTCCGGCTACTTTCTGTCCGAGGTAAGAGGAGAGGCGGATCTGGCAGAGCCAACACTTTTAGCACTTTCTGTTTGCATGAAGTCCGCCAGGAGATCTATTCCAGAACCAGAGTGCGAGAGAGTATCTGGGCAGAGCGGTGAAAGCAAAGAGACAAACAAAAATAATAGGATAGAAGTTGTGTATACGTGTACGAACTTAGTTATTATTTCAATGCTAGTTTTACATTTGCTATAAATTTTAGTTTAGGCAGTTATTCGGTAAAGATGGTGGCAGGAAAAACAATCAACTCCCGATAGCTAGTCAGATTCAACCCCTAAAATCCAAATTGTCAACCCGGATTCAGACTTATTCACACAATTGTTTGATTTTAATTACTAAATACTTTGTATGAAAGTTAATGCAAGCTGTGCAAGCACTAAACTCCTTTGTTCGACAATTTAATCTCTGCTAAACTAGAGTTACTATATATATCCTGAAAATGTGTCTGTAAATGCAAGCAAAAAGAAGCTCATAGATTTTAGTTTAATACAAGCTAAACATGTGATTGCTTTAGTATGGAAAAAACATCCAGAGACCTGTTCTTTCACAGTGGATTAAAGAAATGACTAATAACCTTGCACTTGAAAAATTAACATATGCAATAAGAGGTAAAGCAGAGGTCTTTAAAAAGGTGTGGTCCCCTTTTATGCAATTTGTACATAGATAAAGTGGAATGGTATGTAAAAATGACTGTTATTTGAATTCCAATTTGTTTATTTAATTTTGATGTACATTTGTGAAGGATATTCTGTAATCTGTAGTTTTACTTAATTTTTCTGTATTTGTATATATTATTTTATTTTTATTTATTTTATTTTATTTTATTTATTTTTTTTTTTTTTGGGTGTTTGTTTTTTTTTTTTTTTTTTTTTTGGATGGGGGGGGGGGGGGGGGAGTCAAAGTCTATTTTGTAATGATATAAAAATTGATTTCCTGTAATGTTCATGGGAGTTTTGTAACAAAAAATTAATAAAAAACAAAGTTGGAAAACAAAAACTAGAGTTACTAAAACTGAAACTAAGTACATAAAATATATTCAGACTTACAAAATAGACTATCAAAACCAAGACTTCAAACAAAATGAAATGAACTAAACATGAACGATGACGGAGATGCTTCACCAGATAAACGAGGAGAAGCTAAGCTAACACGTGAGGACATTCAGCCGGATTTGAAACTATAAGCAATCAAATCAATTGCTATGTCTCAGTTTGCATACTCTCCATCCTAAATAGTATTTGAAAATATAATTAGTGTGTCTCAAACCATAGTATGTTGAAAAGAGTATGGCAAAGGTGCCCGTACGGTTTACTATTTTCGGTAAAAAAGGGATGTATCTTATGATAAAGTACACGTATGTCAAATGTGTATTTTAAATACAAGTATTTTGTAACTTGTATTTGATAGGGTTTATGAAAATGGGTTCATATTTTGTATCAAAATACTTTAATGTCTTGTGTTTTTGTATTAAAAATACTGTAAAATACTTTGTAAAAAGTCTACATTCTGACATCATAAAAACACGGCTTCAGATTGATTCTAAGTTATTTGCCTAAGCTTGAGATCAGAACAGAAAATTGATTAAGAAGGTCGTCGGTGGAGTTTGGAGTAAAATTATGCAACACATAAGAGAAAATAACAGATAAATGGCAACAAAAGTTAACAATCATTGAAAATAGTATACTGTACAATGCTAAGACTAGTAATATTTAATGGCAGTATAGTGTACAATTTGGCATCGGCATTTTTGCTGAAGAAATGAGATGGAATAAAATATCAATCCTTAAGAAGAGGATGTGGAGCCTTCAGCACATAATCATTCTCAGTCTCAGTGCTGCAGGTGGATATGCAGAGGATGTTTAGAAATTTAAAACACCTAAAGACTGTGTACTGGTGTTCACTAAAGGGGCAAACTGGGACTTGGTATTTTATTTTAAAATAGATTTCAGTGTATTTTTGCCCATCCCTGAGGATGAGAATTGGGACATAGCAAATGACTTGAGAAAAGGAATGAAGTACGATCTCGAACATTCATGGAAGAATTCAAGAACAGCATGAAAGAAGAAATCGCTTAGTTTAAATTTTTGTTCAGCTTTTGTTTGTTTTCTTATTGTATTATTCTTTTGTGAACACACCTCTATGTAGTGTTTATAACGAATACCAAGAAAAATCTAACATTTTGACACTGAAGAAGGCACACAGCTGATTGATTTTTTTTTCTGCTGTGACTAATTTAATAAATTGTGTGTGTACCTTCTTTGGTACTTGTCATTTGAAGAAATTTGGTCACAGCATCAAACTTATCAGGCAGAGTGTGGTGATTTACTTTTGATTTAGTCTATTTGTACTTGGTTTTAGTTTTGGTAATTCTAGTTTAGCATAAGTAACAGAGTCGACCGAAGCAGTCTAGTCTTTGCAGAGCTTACATTAACTCTTGTGCAAACCTTTTAGAAATAAAAATTAAAGTAATTATTTTAACACAGAATCCAAACATGTACAATGCAACTTAGGAATAAACATTATGAAGAATTTAGACAAACTTCTTCATAATAAATGATTTTATATTTGTCAATCATGGCGAGATTACATTTTATGGCAGGTGAAGAAAAGACCCACTTTGTGCTCATATAGAAAAGATGTTTTTGTATATGAATGCCTTTTGACTGATTTGTTTAACAGTAAAAGCAGTATCTACAGGCCACAAAATGAATGCTTCTTATTATGAAAACAATTATAATTGTTGTTAAAGTGTTGCATTTTAATAAACAAAAACATTTTTGACCAATAGTCTTAGTTTTAGTTTTCATTAACTAAAATAACCTTGCATGTATGAATCTATAAATAAGTATATTCCAGGATCCCTGACGTCATCTTAATTCTAAAAAGCAATCCATCCTCATGCAACCTCAAATCATTACTAAACAATGGCCAAACTCTCTGGCATGGCTTATGTCATGAGATCATAATGGCGCGCTGAAATTTAATGCGAGTTATAACTGGAGGTCTAGATTAATATTAATCCATTTTCTCACCATGAATGCCGATCATGTGTTCCAGGATGAGAAGTCTCTCCGCCAGGATCTTCAGTGCTTCTCTCAACTGCTGCACCTGCAACGTGACAATGCATCATCATAAATGCAAAGGCAAATGTCCAAAAGTATCACTTTTTTTTTTCTGGCCGCCATCATTACCTCTGCTGGAGCCTCTCCTGGCTCACCTTTAGGACCTGGAACACCCTGTTTATGACATAAGCAAATGAGAACACAATTAATTACATATAAATGGTCAAACAATGAGAATGCAATACAACTTTATGCTTCTCCCTGCACACTGGAACCATCCCTGATTACAATAACTATTTTTTTTTCTGGACAGTAAGTATGAATTACAGAAGACATTGACTAAAATGTAATTTACTGTAATAAGACAGTTTATAACAAAAATAATCTTGTATTTAAAACAAGAATCAAGACATCAAAAGACTATTTTAGGATCACAGACTAACCCCAAAATAACTGATTACATATAATTTTAAGTCTTTCTACCTTTGGCACTGTCCTTCTAGTCAGTAGATTTCACTTATTTGTCATTAAGTTGTCTTTGTCATTTAAAATACTTTAACATTTAGCATGACTGCTCATTCTTTTATATACTTTTTTATTAAGCACAGGTCAGAATAAGTATGTGATATCATTGTTTTACATAAATGCAGTGTTAAGCATAAATGAGTACACATGAGCACACATTTCTCAAACAACAGTTTTATTCAACAGTTACTATATATTCCATACAGTTTTTCTCAGTCGCTTTGGTGCATTTCCCACAACACTATTTACATTTGCACAACACTTAATGCATTTCTCATAACAATTAGTCATTTGTGCACATTATAGTAGCAATCATTCCTTCCAACAAATGATTTTGGACATGCATCAATTGCTTTCATACAACTCTCTTCTGTTTTATAACATTATCATTTGCTTATGTCATGTCAGTCAAAATTAACTAAACTTGTGAATGCTGAATAGTCATTCCATATAAAACGAATAGTTTTTTTATTACTTACGTCATTATGTACAAAAATGTTGAACTAGTTGTCCAAATCTGTCAAGCTAATTTTATTTTTATTTTTTTTAAATTTCTTCTGAAAATGTCTTCTAAACTGAACAATTTCATGAATGATTTACAGACCTGTGTATATTGTAGGTTCAGTTCCAACATGTACTGCAATGTTGTTTACAGCTGTGCACAGCTCTACCCAAAGGGAGTTTATGCTTGTTGTAAATAAGGGTGTATTTATTCTTTTGCACAATGCTGTGAATAAACTAGAATTGCAAAGAGAATATGCAGTAAAAATGTGAAACATACATATTCAGTGTCTTGTACTCAGATACCTCACTAATTGCAGTAATGTCTAACTTTACTGTAGTTTTCAAATGGCTGTGCAAATAGTATATAGTATATAATATAGTGCTGTCTTGAGCATTTTTAATTAGTTAATTAGGCTAATTAAATTAATTAGGCTTTTTTTGCATTGGAAAAAATGTTATAGTGAACTGTCATAATGAAAACATGACACAGCCATTTGACTATCTTGTTCATAAACAATGGTGTCAGGACTTTTCATCTTGATGACACTGACACTTTCATTGGCATGAATACTTCGTTTGAGGAATGAGCTATCCATTTTGAGCAAGTGACACGCTTTTGCAGGTTATTAACTAGGTTTTGCAGTTTGTACTAATTGAGAAATGCATTAAGTGTTGTGCAAATGTAAATATTGTTGTGAGAAAAGCAACAAAGCGATTGAGAAAAACTGTGAAATAACAATTTGGTCACCTAACATCAGTAGGAATAGAAAAAATATATATTTCATTTCAAATGAGGTATTGCAAAAATTTCAACTAAACTTTATATTTTTTACATTTCTCTTGATCTTTCTAGTTAATCAAAACTGTGTTTAATATATTTTACCAACATATTCAATTGGGTTGTACAGATTTTTTTTACTGTGATCTTAAGTTTTCCTGGCTAGATTCTATCCATTTTTGGCTTTGGTTCTGACTATTCTATTGTTTGTGCACAATAATTATTTATGACTTTTTTCTCAAAACTTATTTGAAATACTTTAAGTATAAAAAAGAAACATGTTAACATTTAATGTCAACACCAAAGTAGAATGTCTGTGTTGCTTTTCACCCACATACAGTAATATATATATATATATATATATATAATATTGGTAGTAATTATTAATATATAAACATAATACACATTTACAAAACTTTGAATGTTGAAAATTATATTTAACAATAATTTAATTATATTTATATGTTTATAATAAAACTAAGCGTAAATAATAATAACTGAAAATGAACAAACAAACAAACAAACAAATGCAGCACATGGACTCACAGGCTGTCCTTGCTTTCCGGCTTTTCCAGATGGTCCCTTTGAAAATAATATAATCAAGTAAGGTCAAATAAAAGAATTCAGTTTTTATCCCAAATGTAAGGATTAAGATGTTATTTCTCGTTCTCCTGAACTCACTCTTTGTCCCGGATCTCCTTTGGGTCCCCTGTCACCCGGTGTGCCTGAAAAGCTTAAGACAGCCTAAGATGAATGTGAATTAATCAGTTTACAGTGTTCTGTGTCTACACCCAAAGGTATCGTCCAGTTATTTCTTTCCTATATATATATTTATACTGTATTGTATATATGTCTATGTCCACACTACAGTATAGTACAACACAGATAGACAGACAGATAGAACAACTGATAAAACGATAGATAGAACTCTAGATAGAAAGATAGATAGAATGATTGCTAGAACGCTAGATAGAACACTAGATAGAACACTAGATAGATAGACAGACAGACAGACAGACAGACAGACAGACAGACAGACAGACAGATAGATAGATAGATAGATAGATAGATAGATAGATAGATAGATAGATAGATAGATAGATAGATAGATAGATAGATAGATAGATAGATAGATAGATAGATAGATAGATAGATAGATAGATATAGATAGACAGACAGACAGAGACAAGTAGATAGCTAGATAGAACGATAGAAAGATAGATACAACAATAGATAGAAAGATAGATAGAACGATAAATAGAATGATAGATAGAATGATAAAACAATAGATGGAAAGAAGGATAGACGATAGAACCATAGATTAAAGAATAGATAGAAGAATAGATAAAAAGATAGATAGAACGATACAATGATAGACAGATAGAAAGATGGAAAGATAAAACAATAGATAGACAGACAGACAGACAGACAGACAGACAGACAGACAGACAGACAGA